>RXID01016762.1:0-15187 GCA_005019695.1 Trichopus zeylanicus subsp. travancoricus
CTACTGCTGCTGCTACTACTACTACTACTGCTACTCCTGCTGCTGCTGCTGCTACTACTACTACTACTACTACTACTACTACTACTACTACTTTTACCACTAATGCTATAACTACTATAACTACTACTACTTCTACTACTATTACTACTACTTCTAGTACCCCTAATACTTCTACTTCAACTACTACTTTTACTGCTACTCTAACTACAACAACAACAACTACTGCTATTGATACTATTGCCACTACTACAATAACGACTACTTCCCCTATTGCTACTACTACTACTCCAACTACAACTAAGAGTACTACTGCTATTAAAACTAGTATGATTACAACAACTACTACTACTCCTACTACTACTACTGCTACTCCTACTTCTATTGTTACTGCTATTACTATTGCCACTATCGCTACTATTACTACTACTACTACTTCTAATCCTACTACTAATAATAGTAGTACTACTACCACAACATCAACAACAACAACAATAGCTACTGCTACAATTATGATCGCTACTACTATTATTCCTGCTGCTACTACCACTACTGCTCCTACTACTACTAATACTACTACTACTACAACAGTAGCAACAACAATAACAACAATAACAACTACTACTACTATAACTACTACAGGAATTACTACTGCAACTACTCATCCAACTACTACTACTATTACTACTTCTACCACCACTATAGCTACTACTACTACTACAACAACTAGATGTAGTAGTAGTAGTAGCAATAGTAGTAGTAGTGGTAGCAGTAGTAGTCGTAGTGGTAGCAGAAGTAGTAGTCATAGTAGTAGTAATATTAGTCATAGTTGTTGTTATAGTAGTAGTTGTTGTAGTATGAATAGTAGCACTAGTAGTAGTCTTAGTAATAGTAGTACTAGTAGTAGTAGTTGTACCAGCAGTAGCAGTAGTAGTGGTCATAGTAGGAATAGTAGTTGGAATAGTAGTATAGTAGGTGTAGTAGTAGTACTTGTTGCTGTTGTTATAGCTGTAGAGGTCTTAGTAGTTCCAAAAGTAGTTGTAGTAATTGTAGTAGTAGTAGTAGTAGAAGAAGTAGTAGTTGTAGTTGTAGTTGTCGTAGTAGTAGTAGCATTAGAAGCAATAGTATAAGTGGTAGCAGTAATTATAGGAGTAGTTGTTCTAGTAGTAGTAGCAGTTGTAGTAATAGTAGGAGGAGTAGTAGTAGTACCAGCAAAAGTAGTAGTAGTATTGGTAGTAGTAATAGAAGTATTAGTAGTTATACTAGAAGTAGCAGTAGGGGGACTAGATTAGTAGTAGTAGTAGTGGTAGGAGTAGGATTAGTAGTTGCAGTAGCAGGAGTAGTAGTAGGAGTAGGAGTAGTGGTAGAAGTTGTTGTAGTACAAGTAGCAGAGCTGCAGCCACAACAGTAGCAGCAGCTGTAGTACTTGTAGTACTAGTTGTAGTAGGAGTAGTAGTTGTAGTAGAAGTAATAGTAGCAGTTGTAGTAGTAGCAGTAGTGGCAGTAGTTGTAGTAGTAGTAGGAGTAGTAGCAGCAGTAGAAGTTGAAGTAGGAGTAGTAGTAGTAGGAGCATTAGTAGTAGTTGTAGTAGAGTAGTAGTAGTAGTAGCAGCAGTTACAGTAGTAGTAGTAGTAGTGATAGTAGTAGCAGTACTAGCAGTAGTAGCAGAAGTAGTCGTAGTAGAATTCGTAGTAGTAGTAGTATTAGTAGAAATTGTAGCAGTTGCAATAGTAGTAGGAATAGGACCAGCGGAAGTAGTGGTAGTAGTAGTAGGAGAGTTTGGTGTTGTAGTAATAGTAGGAGTAGTAGGAGTATTTTGAATAGTAGTAGTACTAGTAGTTCTAGTTGTAGTATCAGAAATAGTAGTAGTTGTAGTAGTAGTACTAGTAGTAGTAGTAATAATAATAGTAGTAGTACTAGTAGTAGAAGTAGTAATAATAGCAGTTGTAGTAGCATTCCTAATTGGAGTAGTAGTGGTTAGAGTAGGGATACTAGTGGTAGTAGGCGTAGCAGCAGTGAGGTGAGTTAGTGTAGGGAAAGTAGCAGCAGCAGTAATAGCGATGGTAGAAGCAATAGAAGTAGTAGGAGTAGCAGTAGCAGTTGATGCAGTAGTAGCAGTACTAGTACTTGTAGTAGTAGTAGCAGTAGCAGTGGTAGCAGAAGTAGTAGTAGATGTAGTAGTAGTAGCAGCCGCAGTAGCCACACTAGTACCGGTATTGAGAGAAGCGACAATATTAGGAGAAGAAGTAGTAGTAGCAGCAGCAATAGTAGTAGTAGTAGTAGTAATAGTCATGGTGGTGGTAGTTATTGTAGTTGCAGTAGTAGCAGTATTAACAGTGGAAGCAGTAGGAGCAATAGTAGTAGCAGCAGCAGTAGTAGTAGTAGTGGTAGTTGCAGTTGTAGTGGGAGTAGTAGTAGTGGTAGTATTCATAGTAGCAGTTGCAGTGGTACTAGTCGTAGTAGTAGGTGAAGTAGTAGTAGTAGTAGTAGTAGAAGAAGAAGTTGTAGCATTAGTACTAGTAGTTGAATTAGTAGTTGTAGTAGTAGTAGTAGTAGAAGTAATTGTAGTACTGCTAGTAGGAGAAGTAATATAAGTAGCAGTAGCAGTGATACTAGTAGTTGCTGTAGTAGCCATTGTAGTAGTAGTAGTATTTGATGTAGTGGTAGTAGTAATAGTAGCAGTAATTGTAGTGGCAGCAATAGAGGCAACAGTACTTGTAATAGTTACAGCAGTTGTTGAAGTAGTAGTAGTAGTAGTAGTTTCAAAAGTACTAGCTATCGTAGTAGTAGCAGGAGTAGTTGTGCTTGGAGAAGTAATAGTTGTTGTAGTGGTAACAGTAGCAGTACTAGTTGTAGTAATAGGAGTAGTGGTCGTAGTTGTGGTAGTTATAGAAGTAGAATAAGTTGTAGTACTTGTAGTAGTCGGTGTATTACTTGTAGTAGTAGTAGTTACGATAGTAGTAATAGTAGTCGCAATACTAATAGCAGGACGAGGAGTAGTAGTAGTAGTAATAGTACTGGCAGTAGTAGCAATCATATTAGTAGTAGTAGTAGTCGCAGTAGTAGCGATAGTACAAGTGGTACTAATAATGACAGTAGTAGTAGCTGCAACAGTAGTAGTGGTAGTAGTTGTAGCAGATGTCATAGTAGTACAGTAGCAGTAGCAGCAGCAGCAACAGGAAGAGTAGTAGTACTAGTAGCAGCAGCAGTAGTAGTAGTAGTTGTAGAAATTTTGTTGCTACATCTGCTACTATTAATGTAACTACTACTACTACTACTTCTACTACTACTACTGCTGTTGCTATTATTGCTGCTGCTGCTAATACTACTGCTACTACTATAACTATTGCTACTAATAGTACAACTAATCCAACTACAACTACTGCTACTACTACTATTGCTACTACTACTGCTGCTACTGGTAGTACGAATACTATAGTTGGTACTGCAACTAATGCTACCGCTACTGCTACTACTACCACTACTCCAATTGCTATAGCTACTACTCTTGCTTCTTTTAGTACTACTACAACTACAGCTGCTACTACGATGGCTACCACCACCACTTCTACAACCACTATTTCTATGATAGCTACTACTACTACTCCTTGAACTACTACTACTACTATTGGTAGTAATTGTACTCTTTGAACTATTGCTACTACTACTAGTGTTGCTACTAGTACTAGTACTAGTACTACTACTACTGGTAGTAATTGTAGTAGTAGTAGTAGTGGTAGTTGGAGTAGTTGCAGGAGTAGTACCAGTAGTTGTAGTAATAGTAGTAGTAGAAGTCAAAGTAGTAATTTTACTAGTATTTGTATTAGTTCTATAGGAGTAGAGTAGTTGCAGTAGCAGTAATTGTAGTAGTAGTAGTAGTAGCAGTAGTAGTAGCCATAGTAGTAGTGGTAGTTGTAGTAGTAGTTGTTGTTGTAGTAGTAGAGGTAGTAGAAGTAGTAATTGCTGCAGCAGTACTTGTAGTGGCAGTATTAGATGTAGTAATAGCAGCAGTAGTACAAGTAAAAGTAGTAGTAGATGTAGTAGCAGTAGTAGCAGCAGTAGTAATAGTAATATCAGTTGCAATAGTAGTAGTATTATTAGTAGTTGCAGAAGTTTTGGCAATAGTGGTAATAGAAGTAGTAGCAATAGTAGTAATAGAAGTAGTTATTGTAGCAATAGTAGCAGCAGTAGCATTAGCAGTAGTAGTAGTAATAGTAGTAGTGATAGTAATAGTAGTAGTTGTAGTTGTAGCAGCAATAGTAGTAGTAACTATTGTAGTAATAGGAGTAGAAGCAATAGGGGTAGTAGCTGTAGTAGTTGTTGTTGTTGCAGTCGTAGCAATAGTTGTAGGAGCAGTAGTTGTAGCAACAGAAGTAGTGGTAGCAATAGTAGTTGTAGCAGAAGTAGTTGTTATTATAGTAGCACTAGCATTAGTAGTAGCAGTGGTAGGACTAGAAGCAATAAGAGTCATAGCTATAGTGATTGTAGCAATCACAGCAGTGGTAGCAGAAGTGAAAGTAGTAGAAGAAGAATAGTAGTAGTGGCAGTAGTTGTAGTAGTAGTAGCATTAGTTGTAGTAGCAGAACTAGCAGCAGCAACAGCAGTAGTAGTAGTATCAGTAGCAGCATTAGCAGTATTAATAGTAGCATTAGTGGTAGTTGTTGTAACACTAGTAGTAGTAGCAGTAGTATTAGCAATATCAGAAGCTAAATAGTAGTATTAGTAGAAGCATTTGTAGTAGTAGCAGTGGCAGCAGCAGCAGCAGTAGTAGCCACACTAATAGTTGCCACACAAGTAGTAGGAGTAGTAGTAGTTGCTACAAGCTGTTGCAGTAGTAGCAGTAGTAGACATAGTGGTATTATCACCAGTAGTAGTAGTAGTAGTAGTAGTTGCTAAATAGCTCTTGCAGCGGTAACTGTAACAGCTGTTATAGTACTAGTAGTAGTAGTAGGACTAGTAGTTGTAGTAGTACTAATACTAGCAGTTGTAGTTGTAGTAGTAGCATTAGTTGTCATAGTAGTATTTGTACCAGGAGCAGTAAGAGTAGTTGTTGTTGTAGTAGTAGTAATAGTTGTAGTAGTAGTAATAGTAGTAGTAGTAGTAGCCGTAGCAGTAGTAGTAGTAGTAGTAGCAGTAGTAATAGCAGTTGTTGCAGTAGTAGTAGTAATAAGTAGTCATAGTAGTAGTACTTGTTGTTGAAGTAGTAGTTGTTGTTGTAGTAGTAGTTGTTGTAGTAGGAGTAGGAAGTAGTAGTAGAAGTAGTAGTTATTGTTATAGTCGTAGCAGTAGTAGTAGGAGCAGTCGGAGTAGTAGTAGTAGCGGTAGTATTAGGAGTAGTAGTAGTAGCAGTTATAATAGTAGTAGTTGTAGTAAGTAATAGTAGCAGCAGTTGTTATTGTTGTGGTAGTAGGAGTAATAGCAATAGCAGCAGCAGTAGTAGTAGTCGTAGTAGTATTATTAGCATGAGCAGAAATAGTAGGAGTACTAGCAACAACAGTAGTAGTAGTGGCGGCAGTTGTTGTCGTAGTAGCTCTAGCACTACTAGCAGTCAGAGGAGTAGCACTAGTAGTAGTTGTTATTGTAACGGTAGCTGTAGTAGTAGTGGCAGTAGTTATCGTAATAGTACTTGTGCTAATAGCAGTCGGAGGAGTTGTAGTAGTAGCAGTAATGGTAGAAGGAGTAGAAGCAATAATAACAGTAGTAGTGGTAGTAGTAGCAGTAGTAGCAGTAGTAGAAGTAGTAGTAGTAGCAGTAGCAGCAATAATAGTAGTTATTGTTGTAGTGGTAGTAGTTGTTGTAGTAGGAGTTGTAGTAGTAGTAGCAGTAGTAGAAGTAGCATCATCATCACCAGCAGTAGTAGTAGTGGTAATAGTAATTATTTTTAGAGTAGTAGTAGTAGTAGCAGCAGTAGTTGTCGTTGTTGTAGGAGTAGCAGTAAGAGTAGTTGCTGCAGCAAGAGTAGTGGCAGTTATAGTGCTAGGAATAGTAGTCTTAGCAGTAGCAGTGGTGGTAGTAGTAGCATTAGCAGCCGTAGTGGCAGTTTGAGTAGTAGTAGTTGTTGTAGTTGTAGTGGTAGTAGTAGTTGGAGTATTTGTTGTAGTAGTAGTAGTGGTAGTAGTTGTTGTAGTGTGAGTAGTAGTTGTAGCAATAGTTTTAGTAGTAGTAGCTGTAGGAGTAGTAGTAGGAGTAGTTGCTACAATAAGAGTAGTGGTGGTAATAGCTATAGAAGGAGTAGTAGTAGGAGTAGTTGCTGCAATAGTAGTGGTGGTAATAGATATAGTAGGAGTAGTAGTAGTTGCCGATGTAGTAGGGGAAGTAGTAGGAGTAGTAGTATTAGTAATAGTAGGAGTGGCAATAGGAGTAGTAGCAGTAGTAGTGGTAGTTGTAGTAGTAGCGATAGTAGTTGTAGCATTAATAGCAGTAGTTGTAGTAGTAGCATTAGTAGTATTAGTTGTAGTAGTAGTAGTAGTTGCAGTAGCAGTAGTAGCAGCAGCAGTAGCAGCAGCGGTAGTAGTAGTAGTAGCAGCAGTAGTTGTTGTAGTAGTAGTCGTACTAATAGGAGGAGGAGTTTTAGTTGTAGTTGTAGTTGTAGTAACAGCAGCAGCAACAGTAGTAGTAGTAGTAGTAGTAGTACGAGTAATAGTATAAGTAGTAATAGTAGACGTAGTAGTATTAGTAGCAGCAATAGCAGTAGTAGCAGTAGTAGTAGGTGTGGTTGTAGTAGTAGTATCTAGAGTAGCTGTAGCAATAGTTGTTGTTGTAGTAGTAGTAGTATGAGCTGTAGTATGCGTAGTAGTAGTAGTAGTAGGATTAGTTGTACTAGCAGTAGTAGTGGTAGTAGGCATAGTAGTAGTAGTGTGACTATTAATTGTAGTAGTACCAGTACTAGGAGTAGTAGTAGTATCAATTATACTAGTAGTAGGTGTTGTAGTAATGCTTGTAGTAGTAGTTATTGTAGTATTAGTAGTGGTAGTAGTAGTAGCTGTTGTTGTAATAGTTGTAGGAGTAGTAATAGTAGCCGCAGTAGTAGTCTTAGTAGTATTAGCTGAAGCAATAATAGTAGTTGAAGTAGTAGCTGCACTAGTCGTAGTAGTAGTGGTCGTAGTTGTGGTAGTGGTAGTATAGTTGTAGTTATATTAGAAGTTGTAGTAGTTTGTAGTATTAGGAGTAGTAGTTGCAGTAGTAGCAGTAGCAAGAATGTAAGTTGCAGTAGTAGAAGTGGTAGTAGCAGTTGTTGTAGTATTCATAGTAGTAGTAGTGGCTGCTGTAGTAGTAGGAGGAGTAGTATTAATAGTAGCAATAGTAGTGGTAGCAACAGCAATAGTAGTAGCAGTAGCAGTAGTAGCAGTTGTAGCAGGAGCAGTAATAGTAGTAGTTTTTGTTGTATTAGTAGCAGTAGTAGATGTAGTATTAGTAGTAGCAGTTGTTGCAGTAGTAGTAGTTCTAGTAGTATAGTAGTTACAATCGTAGAAGTAGTAGCAGCAATAGTAGCATTAGTAGGAATAGTAGTAGTAGTAGTAGTAGGATTAGTAGTAGTAGTAGTTGTTGTTGTACTAGTAGTAGTAGTTGTGGCTGTTGTAGGAGTAGAAGGAGTAGTAGCAATAGCAGTAATAGTTGTTGTAGCAGTAGTAGTCACAGCAGTTTCCGTAGTTCTAGTAGTAGCCATTGTAGTAGTAGCCGTAGTAGTAGCAGGTGGAGTAGTAGTCGTAGACGTACTAGTTGGTGTAGTAGTAGGTTTAGTTGTAAGCAGTAGTACTTGTAGTAGTAGTAGTAGTAGTAGTAGTAGTAGCGATAGTAGTAGTAGTAGCAGTAGCGATAGTAGTAGTAGTAGCAGTAGTTGTAGAAGTAATAGTAGTAGTACTACTAGTTATAGTAGGAGGAGTAGTAGTAATAGTAGTTTATGGAGTGGTAGAAGTAGCAGTAGTAGTAGCAGAAGTTGTAGTAATAATTAGTAGTAGTGGTTTATGGAGTGGTAGTAGTAGCAGTAGTAGCAGTAGTAGTAGTAGTAATAAGTAGTAGTAGTAGGTATCATAGCAATAGTTGTAGCAGCAGCACATAAAGTAGCAGTAAGTAGAAGTAGTAGTAGTCGTAGTGGTTATAGTAGTAGTCGTAGTGGTAGTAGTAGTGGTGGTAGTGGTTGTAGTAGTAGTAGGAGGAGGAGTAGTCGTGGTGGTGGTTTTAGTAGTAGTAGTAGTAGCGGTGGTTGTAGTAGGAGCAGTAGCAGTAGAAGTAGTAGTAAGTAGAATTAGTAGTAGTCATAGTAGCAAAAATAAGGAAATAGTAGTAGTAGCAGCAGCAATAGTAGTAGGAGTAGTTATAGTTGCAGTAGTAGCAGTTGTAGTATTAGTAAGTAATAGTTGTAATAGTAGTAGAAGAAGTAGTCTTAGTGAGTAATAGCAACCGCAGCAATAGTAGTTGTAGTATTAATAGTAGCTGTAGCAATAGTAGTAGTAGTACTAGCTATAGCAGCAATAGTACTAGCAGCAGTAGTTGTAGTAGTAGTAGTAGGAGTAGTAATGTAGTAGTAGTAGTGGTAGTAGTAGCCGTAGTCGTAGTAGGAGCAGTAGCAGTAGTAGTAGCAGTAGCAGTAGTATTAGTAGTAGTAGCTGTAGTAGCAGTAGTAGTAGTTGTAGTAGCTACAGTGCTAGTAGTAGTAGTAGCTGCAGTAGTAGCTGTAGTAGTAGCAGTAGTAGTAGCAGCAACAACAATAGCCATAGTAGTAGTAGGAGTTTTTGTTGTAGTAGTAGTAATAGTCATAGTAGTAGTAGTAGCAATAGCAGTAGTAGAAGGAGTAGCTATAGTTGTAGTTTTGGTAGCAGTAATAGCTGTAGTGGTAGCATTAATAGCAATAGTAGTAGTAGAAGTAGTAATTGTTGTGTTAATAGTGGTAGTAGCAATAGTAGCACTGCTTTTATTTGTAGTAGTATTATTTGGAGTAGTCGTAGGTCGAGTGGTAGTAGTAGTAGTAGTAGTTGTAGTAGTAGTAGTAGTAGTAGTAATAGCAGTAGTTGTCATAGTAGTAGTTCTAGTAGTAGTAGGAGTAGTAGTAGTATTAGTAGTAGTAGTAGTAGTAGTATTAGTAGTAGCCGAAGCAGTAGTAGGAGCAGTAGTAGTGGCAGTAGTACTAGAAATGGTAGCAATAATAGTTATTGTTGATGTAGTAGTAGTAGAAGAGTTGTTGTTTCAGTAGTAGTAGTAGGAGCAGTCGTAGCAGTAGCAATAGCCGTATTAGTTGTAGAAGTAGCAAAATTAGTTGTAGTAAATAATAGTAGCAACAGTAGTTGTCATTATTGCAGTAGAAGTAATAGTAGTTGCAGTAGAGGTAGGAGCATTAGTAGTAGGAGAAGTACTAGTAGCAGTAGTTGTAGCAGTAGTGGTAGTTGTTGTTGTAGTAGTCGTAGTACTAATAGTAGTAGGAGGAGGAGTAGTAGTAATAGTAGTAAGAGTAGTATCCAGAGCAATAGTAGGAGTAGTAGTAATTGTAGTTGTAGTAGGAGTAGCAGTTGTAGTGGTAGTGGTATTAGTTATTGTCGTAGCAGTAGTAGTAGTAGTGGTTGTTGTAGTAGTAGTAGTAGTAGTCATGGTAGTAGTTGTTATAGTCGGAATAGTAGTAGTAGTAGCAGTAGTAACAGCAGTAGCAGTAGTAGTAGTTGTAGTTGTAGTAGTAGTTATCGTCGGGTTTGTTTTAGCAGCAACGACAGCAGCAGTAGTACCTGTGGGAGTAGCAGTAGGAGTAATAGCTACAGTAGGAGTACTAGTAGCAATAGTATTAGGAGGAGTAGTATTCTTAGTAGTAGTATTAGGAGGAATAGTAGGAGTAGTAGAAGCAGTAGCATTAGTGGTAGTAGTAGCATCAACAGTAGTAGTGGTAGTAGCAGCTGTAGTAGTAGTTGTTGTTGTAGTCGTAACAAAAGTCGCAATAGGAGTAGTGGTAGCAGCAGCAGTTATAGTAGTAGTAGTTGTAGGAGTAGCGATAGTAGTATTTGCTGCAGTAGGAGTAGCAGCAACAGTAGTAGTTAGGGTAGCAAGAGTAGTAGTAGTAGCAGTGGTAGGAGTAGTAGTAGGGGTAGTAGCAAGAGTAGCAGCTGTAGCAGTTGTTGTATCAGTAGTAGTAGCTGTAGTAGTATAATAGCGGTTGGAGGAGTAGTAGTAGTAGCAACAGTAGTAAAAGTAGTAGTAGTAGTAGTAGCTGTAATAGTAGTAGTAGTAGTAGCAGCAGTAGTTGAAGTTGTAGCTGTAGTAGTAGCAGCCGTAGTAGTAGTAGTTGCACTATTAGTAGCAGTAGTAGTAGTCGCAGAAGTAGTAGTAGTAGTAGTAGCAACGGTTGTACGAGTTGTTATAGTAGTAGTACTAGTCATAGTAGTAGTAGTAGTAGTCACAGTAATAGTAATAGTCGTAGCAATTATTGTACAAGATGGGGGAGTTGTGGTAATAATAACAGCAGTAGTAGCAGCAGTAGTAACAATAGCTATTGTAGGAGGAGGAATAGTAGCAGTAGTTGTAATAGCAATACTTGCAGTAGTAGTAACAGCATAGTAGTAGTAAGAGGAATAGTAGCAGTAGTAGCAGTTGTTGTAGTGGTGTAGTAAGAGTAGTAGTAGTGGCAGCAGCAGTAGTAGTAGTAGTAGGGGTAGCACAAATAGTAGGAGTAGTAGTAGTTGCAGAAGTTGTAGGTGTAGTAGTAGTTGTAGTAGCGGTAGTTGTAGAATTAGTAGTAGGAGGAGTAGTAGCAGCAGCAGCAGTAGTAGCAGTAGTAGTACTAGTAGCAATAGTAGTAGAAGTAATAGTAGTAGTAGCGCTAGTAGTAGTAGTAGTAGTAGGATTAGTGGTAGTAGTGGTAGCTGTAGTAGTTGTTGTAGCAATACTAGTATAGTAGCAGTAGGAGGAGTAGCGTTCTGAGTAGCTGCAACAACAACAGTAGTAGAAGTAGTATTTGAAGATGTAGTAGGAGTAGTCGTAGCAACAATAGTAGTTGGTGGACAAGTAGTAGAAGTAGTAGGAGTAGTCTTAGCAACAGTAGTAGTAGGTGGACTAGTAGTTGAAGTAGTAGGAGTTGTCATAGCAACAGTAGTAGTAGGCGGACTAGTAGTAGGAGTAGTAGTAGTAGTCGTAGTAGTCGTGGCAGTAGTAGCGGTAGTAGGGGTAGTAGTAGTAGTAGCTCTGTAGTGGGAGCTGTAGTAGTAGTCGTAGTAGTAGTATGGGTAGTAATAGTAGTAGTAGTAGTAGTAGTAGCAGTAGTAATAGTAGTTGATGCAGCAGTAGTAGTAGTCATAGTAGTAATAACAATAGCAGTAGTTGTTGTAGTAGCAGTAGTTCTAGCAGTAGTAGTAGCAATAGCAGTAGCAGTTGTAGTTGTTGTTGTACTTGTAGTGGTAGTAGCAGCATCAATAGTAGTTATATTAGGTGTTGTTGTAGTAGTAGTAGGAGTGAGAGTAGTAGTAGTAGTAGTCGTAGTAATAGCAGCCGTAGTGGTAGAAGTTGTAGTAATAGTTGCAATAGTAATAGCAGTAGTAGAAGTTGTTGTATTGGGGGTAGTAGTTACAGTAGTAGTTATAGTAGTAGTTGTAGTAGTAGTTGTAGCCGTAGTAGTAGTAGTACTTGCAGGATTGGCAGTAGGAGTCGTAGTGGTAGTAGTAGTAGTAGTGGAATTGATAGTCATAGTAGAAGTAGTATTATTTGCAGTAGTAGTAGGAAAAGTATTAGGAGTAGTAGCAGCTATAGCAGTACCACTAGAAGTAGGAATGGAAGTAGTAATAGCAGTAGTAGCAGTAGTTATAATACTAGTAGTAGCCGTAGTGACATACTAGCAGTAGTAGAAATAGTAGTAACAGCAGCAGCAGCAGTAGTAGCAGTAGTAGCAGCAGTAGTTGCAGTAGTAATAATAGTAGTAATAGCAACAGTAATTGTAGAAATAGCAGTAGTTGCACTAGTAGTAGTAGTAGTAGCATTAGTTGAAATAGTAGTAGTAGTTGTTGTGGTAGTTATTGTAGTACTCGGAGAAGTAGTGGTTATAGAAGTAGTCGGAGGCATAGTAGGAGTAGGAGTAGTAGCAATAGTAGTAGAAGGAGTAGCAGGAGTAATAGTAGTAGTAGTAGTTGTTGTTGTTGTAGGTGTAGTAGTTGTAGTCATAATAGTAGTACTAGTAGTAGTTGTTATTGATCAGTAGTGCAAGTACCAGTCGGAGTATTCCTAGTAGTAGTAGCGGTAGCAGCAGCAGCAGAGTAGTAGCCGTAGCAGCAGCAGTAGTAGTAGTAGTTGCAGTAGTGGAAGTAAGAGTAGTAGTTGTAGTATTGGTAGTAGCAGCAGTAGTAGTAGTCCTAGGAGTAGCAGTGGGAGTAGTAGCAACAGTAGTAGTAGCTGTAGTAGTAGGGGTAGATGTAGGAATTGTAGCAGCAGCAGTTATTGTTGTTGTTGTTGTTGTAGCAATGTAAGCGAAGTTGTAGTAGTAGTAGTAGTATGAGCAGTAGAACTAGTGGTAGTAGTAGCAGTAGTGGAAGTAGTAGCAACATTAGGAGTAGCAGCAGTAGTAGTAGTGTCATGGTAGTGGAAGTAGTATTAGTTGTAGTAGTAGCAATAGTTGGAGTAATAGCAGCAGAAGTAGCAAAAGAAGCAGTAGTAGCGGAAGTTGAAGCAGCAGTAGTAGTAGCAATAGTAGCAGTGGTAGTAGTTGTAGTAGGAGCCACAACAACAGTTGTAATAGTAGGAGTAGCTGTAGGAGTAGCATCAATGCTAGTAACAGTAGTTGTTGTTGTTGTAGGACGAGTAGTTGTAGTAGTAGTTATTATAAGTGAAGTAGTAGGACTAGTAGTAGTAGTAGCAGTAGGAGTACCAGTAGCAGTAGTAGTAATACTAGTAGTATTAGGAGTAGCTGTAGCAGTAGTAGTAGCAATAGGATTAGTAGGAGTAGCTGTAGTAGTAGCAGTAGCAATAGTAGTAGCAGTAATAGCAGTAGTGGTTGTAGGTGTAGCTATAGTAGCAATAGCAGTAATCACAGCAGTAGTAATAGCAGTATTAGTAGTAGAAGTAGCGGTACTAGTTGTAGCAATAATAATAACAGAAGTAGTAGTCGCAGCTATGGGAGCAATAAGAGGAGTAGTAGTAGTTTAGCTGTAGTAGTATTGGTAGTAATACTAGTAGTTGTAGAAATAATAGCAGCAGCAACAGTAATCGTAGTAGCAGTTGTAGTAGTAGTAGCTATAGAAGAAGTTGTAGAAGTAGTAGTTGCAGGACCTTTAGTAGTAGTTGTTGCAGTAATAGTAGCAGTAGTAGCGGTGGTAGTAGTAGTGTAGTAGTAGTAGTATTAGTAGTAGCAGTAACAGTAGTAGTTGTACTAATAGTAGCAAAAGTAGTAGTAGTAGCCCTAGTTGTAGCAGTAGTAGTGGCAGTAGCAGTAGTAGTAGTAGTGGTTGTAGCAGTAGCTGTAGTAGCAGCAGCAGTAGTTGCAAAAGCAATAATAGTAGTAGTAGTAGTTGCAGTATCAGTACTAGCAATAGTAGTGCCAGTTGTAGCTATAGCAATAGTAGTAGTAGTAGCTGTCGTAGTACCAGTAAGAGGAGTAGTAGTAGTTGTATATGTAGTAGTATTCTTAGTAATAGTGGTAATAGTAGTAGTAGTAGTCGTAGGAGCAGCAGCAGCTGTAGTAGGGTGCAGCAGCAACAATAGTAGTAGCAGTAATAGTAGTAGGAGTAGCAGTAGTGGTAGTACTAGTAGCAGTAGTTGTAGATTAGCTATAGTAGTTGTAGTCAAAGTAGTGGTCGTAGGAGTAGTAGTAGTAGGACCAATAGTAGTAGGAGTAGTAGTAGTAAGAGTAGTAGTAGTACTACTAGTAGCAGTAGTAGTAGTACTACTAGTAGCAGTAGTAGTTGTTGTAGTAGTAAGTGTAGTAGTAGTATTTGTAGTAGTTGTAGTAGTAGTGGTAGTAATAGAAATTGTAGTTGTAGTAGTAGCAGTAGTCGGCATAGTAATAGTTGTAATAATAGTAGCAGAAGTAGTAGTAACTAGAGTATTGGGATTAATAATAGTAGTAGTAGTAGCAGTAGTTGTGTAGTAGTAGCATTAGTAGTAGTAGTAGTAGTAGTAGTAGTAGAAGAAGCAGTGGTAGTAGTTGTAGTTGTTAGATCGATCATACAAGTAGTAGTAGTATTGGTAGTAGTAGTTGTAGCAGAAGTGGTAGCAGTAGTTGCACTAGCAGTAATAGTATTAGCAGTAGTAGTTGTTGTTGTAATAGTAGTAGCAGAAGTAGTAGTAATAATTTTAGTAGTTGTAGAGGAAGTGGTAGTGTTAGGAGTTAGCAGTAATAGTAGTAGTAGTTGTTGTTGTAGTAGTAGAAGTTATTGTAGTTGTAGGAGTAGCAGTGTGAGTTGGAGTAGGAGTAGCGGTAGTATATGTAGTACTAGTAGTAGTAGAAGCAGTAGCCGCATTAGTAGTAGGGGTAGTGGTTGTAGTTGTAATAGTGGTAGTAGTTGTTCTATTAGTTGTTGTAGTAGTAGAAGAAATAGTGGCATAAGTAGTAGTGGTAGTAGTAATAGGAGCAATTATAGTAGTAGCAGTAGTAGCAGTAGTAGCAGCAGTGGTTGTACTAATGGTAGCAGTGGTAGTAGTAGTAGGGGAAGTAGTGGACGTTGTAATAGTAGTAGGGGAAGTTGTAGCAATAGGAGTAGCAGCACTAGTAGTAGTAGTTGTTGTTGTTGTTGTTGTAGCATTAGTACTAGCGGTAGTAGTAGTTGAAGAAATAGCAGCAGCAGTAGTAGTAGTAATAGGAGTAGTAGTAGTATTAGAAGTAGGAGTAGTAATAGTAGTAGTTGTAATAGTAGTGGGAGTAGGAGTAGGAGTAGTAGTAGTTGTTGTAGTAGGAGTAGGAGTAGGAGTAGTAGTAGGAGTAGTAGTAGTTGTTGTAGTAGGAGTAGGAGTAGGAGTAGTAGTAGGAGTAGTAGTTGGAGTAGGAGAACCAAGAGTAGTAGTAGGAGTAGTAGTGGTAGTAGGAGTAGGAGTAGAGGTAGTAGTAGTAGGAGTAGTAGTAGTAGGAGTAGGAGTAGGAGTAGTAGTACTAGTAAAAGTAGTTGAAGTAGCGGTAGCAGTAGTCGTAGTAGGAGTAGTAGTAATAGAAGTAGTAGTAGTAATAGTAGGAGTAGTAGTAGTAGTAGTTGGAGCAGTTTCAATAGTAGTAGTAGTAGTGATAGTTGTAGCAGTA
>RXID01016763.1:0-31144 GCA_005019695.1 Trichopus zeylanicus subsp. travancoricus
CCAATACTATTTCTACTACCGGTACTACTACTATACCACTACTGCAATGATGACTGCTGCTACTACTGCCATTGCTACTACTACTACTACTACTACTACTACTACTACTACTACTACTACTACTACTACTACTACTACTACTACTACTACTACTATTATTACTACTACTACTACTACTACTACTACTACTATGATTACTACTACTACTGCTACTACTACTAATACCACCACCACCACCACTACTACTACTACCACCACTACAACTACTACTACTACTCCTACCGTGACTACTACAACTAGTATTAGTGCTAGAACTAGTTCTACTACTATTGCCGCTACTGCTACTACTACTACTACTACAACAACAACAACAACGATAACTACTACAACAACTACTATTACTACAACAACTACTACTAGAACTACTCCTATTGCTACTTCTACTACTACTACTTCTTCTATTACTCCAACTACTACTCCAACGACTCGTCCTGCTGCAACTACTACTCCTAGGAGTATGATTGCTGCTAATACTATGACTTAAACTACTACTCTAGCGACCACTTCTACTACTACTACTGCTGCTACTACTGCTTACAACTGCTGTGGCAACTTCTGCTACTGCACTATTGTTATTGCTATCACTTCTACTTCTGCTACTTCTAGTATTCCCACTACTACTAGTAATGTTATTGCTGCTACTATTGATACTACTATTGCTACTGCTGCTGCTACCGCTACTTCTACTGCTACTAATACTACTACTCTGAGTACTACTGCTGCTACAACTACTATTACAACTACTACTGCTATAACCATTACTATTAAAACAACAACTATTACAATTACTACTACTATGATTACTCTGGCTACTACTACAGCGGCCACTAATACTGCCACTACTACCACTCCTACTACTTCTACTTCTATTGTCGTTGTTACTACTTCTATAACAACGACTGCTACTTCTAGTTTTACTACTACTTATACTGCTACGTCTGCTACTACTACTACTTCTGCTGCTACTACTGCCAATACTTCTCTTGCTACTACAACTTCCACTACTACATTTGCTGCTACTACTGCAGCTACTACTACTACTGTTGATGCTACTACTACTACAACTACTTTTACCACTGCAACTACTACTATTACCACTACTCCTCCTATTATTACTAGTAGTACTGCTACTAATACTGTTGCTTCTACTACTACTAAGGTTGCTATTACTACAGCAACTTGTCACTACTATAATTACTTATACTAATACTAGTACTAGTACTATCTCTACCACTTTTGCTTCTACTACTACTTCCACTACTACTACTACTACAACTTCTACTACTACTACTACTACTAGTGTGACTACTGCTACTACTCGTTCTATTACTCCTACTACTATTATTGCTGCAACTACTGCTACGACTACTACTACTAATACTACTACTAGTACTACTTCTACTACAACTACTATAGTTGCTCCTATTATAGCTATTACCACTACTATTACTGCTATTACTGCTATTACTACTGCTACTGCTATTGCTACTACTACTACCACTACAACTACTACTATTGCTGCTACTACTACTACTTCTAATACTACTACTATTACTACTACTACTACTACTATAACTACTACTACAAATAATAATAATACAACTATTACTACTTCTGCTGCTACTACTACTACTACAACTATTCTACTATTGCTACCACTACAACAACAACTACTACTACTAGTATAACTAATACAACTATTGCTACATCTACTTCAGCTACTGCTACTGCTATTTCTACTAGTACTACTGCTGCTGCTGCTGCTACAACTACTACTACTCTTGCTACTATTGCTACTTTTGTTGCTACTAATACTGCTGCTATTTTTGCTGCTCTTGCTACTGCTACTGCTACTACTGCCATAGCTATTGCTGCTACTACTGCTACTAGTCCTATAGCTACTACTATAACTAGTGTTACTGCCAGTACTAGTTCTACTACTATTGCCGCTACTACTACTACCACAACAACAACAACAACCATAACAACAACAACAACTACTACTACTACTACTCCGCCTCCTATTGCTACTTTTTCTACTACTACTACTACTTGTGCTACTTCTAGTACTCCAACTACTACTCCAACTAGTCCTGCTGCAACTACTACTATTCCTACTCGTACGATTGCTGCTCATACTACAACTACTATAGCAACTCTAGTGACCACTTCTTCTACTACTACTACTACTACTACAACAATTACTACTATTACTCCTCCAACTACTAGTACAACTATTACCGCTGCTACTATGATGCTACTGCTACTCCACTATTATTATTGCTAGCGCTTCTACTTCAGCTACTGCGACTATGCCTACTACTACTACTAATGCTACTGCTGCAACTAATGCTACTACTACTGCTACTGCTGCTACTACCGCTACTTCTACTGCTACTAATACTACTACTGCTAGTACTATTGCTTCTACAACTACTATTACTACTACTATTGCTATTACTACGGCTACTACAACAACAACAACAACTACTACTACTACTGCTACTATGACTACTATGGCTACTACTATTGAGAATACTATTACTGCCACTACTACCACTGCTAATACTACTATTTCTATTGTCGTTGTTGTTACTACTATAACTACTACTGCTACTTCTACTACTACTTCTAGTTTTACTACTACTTCTACTGCTATGTCTGCTACTACTGCTACTTCTACTTCTACAACTGCCAATACAACTCTTGTACTACAACTTCCACTACTACTTTTGCTACTACTACGGCTGCTGCTATTACAACTACTACTGCTGCTGCTGTTACTACTACTACTACTTTTAACACTATGGCTACTACTGCTACTACCATTACTCCTCCTACTATTAGTACTACTACTACTACCACTACTGTTGCTTCTAGTACTATTAGGGTTCCTACAACTACAGCAACTGTGAATACTAATCTTACACTAGTACTACTACTAGTACTACCGCTACCACTTCTGCTTCTACTACTACTTCCACTATTACTACTACTACTACTACTACTTTTACTACAACCACTACTGCTGTGACTACTGCTGCTGAAACTACTGCTACGGATACTACTACTAGTAATACTACTACTACTAATGCTACTACAGCTACTACAGTTGCTCCTATTATAGCTATTACCACTACTATTACTACTGTTACAGCTACTACTACTACTATTGCTGCTGTTGCTTCTACTACTGCGACTACTACTACTACTATTGCTACTACTACTACTCGCAAAACTACTCATTCTACTACTACTACTATAACTACTACGAATAATAATAATAATACAACTATTACTAATTGTGTTGCTTCTGCAGCTGTTACTACTACTACTATAAATACTGCTGTTGCTATTGCTAATAGAACTACTACTACTAGTAATAGTACAACTAATACTACTACCGCTACGAATATTACTACCACTGCTACTGCTGTTGCTACTACTACTATTACTATTACTATTACTACTACTGTTGCTACGATTGCTACTTCGGTTGCTGCTAATACTGCTTCTACTTCTGCTACTCTTGCTACTGCTACAACTACTATTGCCACTACTGTTGCTGCTCCTATCGCTATTACTACTATAGCTACTACTACAACTACTGCTGCTGCTGTTGTGACTACTACTACTAAAACTACTAGTACTACTAGTACTACTACTACTACTACTAGTATTACTTATAGTACTAGTTCTACTACTATTGCTGCTACTACTACTACAACAACAACAACTATTCTTGGTCCTACAACTACTTCCACTACTGTGGCTACTACTACAACTATAATTGCTACCACTACTACTACAACAACTTCTACTGCTACTACTACTACTCCAGCTACTACTCCTGCTTCTACAACTACTACTCATACTACTACAGCAACTGCAACTACAATTGCTACAGCTAATGTAGATGCTACTACTATTGCTATGACCACTGCTACAGCTGCTACTACTACTACAGCTATTACTACTACAATAACTTCTACTACAACTACTACTATTACTACTGCTACTACTACTATAGCTATTATTACAACTGCCACTGCTACTACTGCTGCTACATTTACTATAACTACTTTTGCTACTATTTCTGCTCCTATAGCTACACCTTCGACTACTACTACTGCTACTACGACTAATTCTAATACTACAACTAATTCTTCTACTACTTCTGCAACTACTAAGGCTTCAACTACTACTACTACTATAACTATAATAATAATACAACAATAACTACTACTACTAATACTGTAATAAATAACATAACTACCACTAATACTACTACTACTGATGCTATGACTACTACTAGCACTGCTGCTGCTTCGACTACTACAACCACTACTAGCCCTGTTGCTGCTACTACTACTACTACTACTGCTACTACTACTAATGTTGCTACTAATACTAATGCTATTGCTACTACAACTACTATAACTACTACTACAACTACTATAATTGCTACTACTACTACTGCTGCTACTACTAATGCTTCACCTACTACTATTATAATTACTGCTACAGCAACTAATACTACTTCTCCTTCTACTACTTCTACTACCACTACTACTCCTGCAACTACTTTTGGCAATACTATTTCTTTGGCTACTGCTACTATGACTATTGCTACTACTACTTATACTACTATTACTATTGCTACTACTGCTACTGCCATTACCACTCCTACTATGACTACTACTACAACTACTTCTCCCTCTACTATTGGCACTACCACTGCGACTACTACTGCTAGTACTGCTGCTGCTACAACTGCTACTTCTACTAATGCTACACAACTATTGCTACTAGTAATGCTACTACTACTGCTACTACTACTACTACTGCCACACCTGCTACTAGTACTACTATAACAAGTATTGCTGCTACTACTACTACTGCTACTATTGCTACTATTACTCTTACTAATACTAATTCTACTACTGCTACTATTGCTAGTACATTGACTACTATTGCTACTACGACTCCAGATGCTATTGCTACTGTTGTTACTACTACAACAACTAGTACTATTGCATCTTTTGCTACTACTGCTACTGTGACTACTATTGCCACTACAACAACTTCTACAACAATGACTACTACACAAATGACTACTTCTACTACTACTACTACCACTACTATAGCTATTACTACTATAGCAATAACTACTACTTCTCCTACTGCCACTACCACTGCTACACTACTGCTACTAACACTACCGGTACAACTACTACTTCTATTACTGCTAATACGACCACTGCCACTACTACTACTACTATTGCTCCTACTGCTACTGCTGCTGCTGCTACTACTACTCCTCCTACTACTACTATGACTACCCCTGCTGCTACTACTGCTACTACTACTCTCTGCTACTACTGCTGCTGCTATTTCGAGCACCACTACTGGTGCTGCAACTGCTAGTGCTGCTACTACGGCTACTACAGCTACTACTACTACTACTACTACTACTACTACTAATTATACTACTGTTACTACTACTACTACTATGACTCTTGCTGCTACTGCTACTACAACTACTGTGATTGCTACTACCATTCCAGCTGCTACTGCTACTCCCATTAATATTTCTACTATTACTACTACTACTACTTTTGCTACTGCTCATATGATTGCTACTACTACCAATATTGTACCTTCTGCTACTACTACTATTTCTATTGTAGCTACTACTTCTACTAATATAACTTTTAATAGTACTATAACTACAACTATTACTACATCTACTAACGCAACAACTACTATGATTGCTATTCGTACCACCACTACAACTGTTGTTGCTTCCCCTGGTATACTACTACAACTATGACCACTATTTCTACTACTACTACTATTGCTACTACTACTATACTACTACTTGTACTACAACTACTACTATTATTGCTGCTACTATACCATTACTAATAGTAGTAGTTGCAGTTGTGGTAGTACTAGCTATAGTAGAAGAAGTAATACTTACAATAGTAGTAGTAGTAGTAGTAGCAATATTAGGAGTAGGAGTAGTAGTAGTAGCAGAAGAAGTAGTAGTAGTGGTCTTAGAAATAGTAGTAGTAGTAGTAGCAGAGGCATCGGCGGCAGTAGTAGTAGTAGTAATAGAAATAGTTCTAAAGATACTAGTAGTAGTAGGTGTAATAGCAATAGTGGTCGCTATACTAGTAGTAGTAGCAATAGTAGAAGCAGCAGTAATAGCAGTCTTAGTAGTAGTATGAGAAGTGGTAGTTCTAACGGTAGTAGTAGTAGAAGAAGTATGTAATTATAGTAGTAGTTGTAGTTTTAGTAGAAGTAGTAGAAGCAACAGTAGTAGCAGTGGTAGTAGTAGTAGTAGTTGTAGTAGCACTATTAGTAGTAACAGTAGTAGTAGAATTAGCAGTGGTCGTAGTAGTAATTCTAGTGGTAGTGGTAGTAGCAGCTACTGTAGTAGTTGTAGTAGTAGCAGTAGTGGTACCAGCAGTAGTAGCATTTGTTGCACTAGTAGTAGCAGTAGTGGTAGTAGCAGTAGTAGTAGTGGTAGTAGCAGTAGTAGCAGTAGTAGTGGCAGTAGTAGCAGAAGAAAAAGTTGTGTAGTAGTAGTAGTAGTAAGTATAGTAGCAGAAGTAGAAGTAGTAGCAGTAGTAGCACTAGTATTAGTAGCAATTCTCGCCACAATGGAGGTGGATTTAACAAGAGGTAGCCAACTTGTCTATATTGTTCCTGACATGATGATGACAATCGATGATTTCTACCATAACATCCAATTATCCATCCTTACCAAAGGGTATGACCAATGGCAAGCTGGTAATGCAAACCTTTACTACAACTACAACTACTACTGCTACTGCAACTACCACTACCACTACTACTACTGCTGGTGCTGCCACTACTACAACTACTACTGCTGCTGCTGCTGGTACAACTTTTTCTAGAACTACTAATAATACTACTACAACTACCACTATTGCTACTAATGTTACTACTACTACAACAACTACAACTCTTACTACTACTACTACTAGTACTACTACTACTACTACTAGTACTACTACTACTACAACAACAACTACTACTACTCTAACGAATACCACTGCTACTACCATTACACCTACTACTGTTATTATGCCTGCTACTACTTTTACTACTGCTACTGCTACTGCTACTACTGCTACTATTGCTATAGCTATTAGTACAACTACTACTACTACTACTACTACTACTACTACTATTGTTACTACTACTGCTACACAAGCCACTTCGAGTGCCACTACTACTAGT
This sequence comes from Trichopus zeylanicus subsp. travancoricus, assembly GCA_005019695.1. Taxonomy (NCBI): domain Eukaryota; kingdom Viridiplantae; phylum Streptophyta; class Magnoliopsida; order Dioscoreales; family Dioscoreaceae; genus Trichopus; species Trichopus zeylanicus. The sequence continues at coordinate 7,333 of RXID01016763.1, forward strand.
CTTGCTACTACTACCAGTACTACTAGTACAGCCACTACCACTGTAACAATTATTATTACAATAACAACTACCACTACCACTACTACTACTGCTACTACGACTGCTACTACTACTTCTACTACTACTACTACTACTACTACTACTATTACTACTACTACTACTATTATTAATACTACTACGACTACTATTACTACTACTACTTCTAATTCTACTTCTACTACTACTACTACTATTACTACTCCTACTGCTTCTGCTACAACTACAATGACTACAACTACTACTACTGGGGCTACTACTACCATTATTGCTAATAGTACTACTACTTTTACTACTACTACTGCTACTTCTACCATTACTACTGTTGTTGCTGCTGCTACTACTACTACTACTACTACTACTCCTATTACCACTACTACTACTACTACTACTTTTACTACTACTACTACAATTATTGCTACTAGTACTACTGTAACTTCTTCTACTACTACTACTTCTGTGACTACTACTATAGTTGCTACTACTGCTTCTATTACTACTATTTATGCTACTACTATAGCTACTTCTACTACAACAACTACTGCTAGCTACTGCTTCTAATATACCATTAATAAGCGTGGTCAATTTTCAGGTTGCGGGCCTGGGATTGTGCAAGCCGAAGCCTCAAGGGAAGGGATGGATAATAGGAAATAAGGAGAAGATATGACTAGAACTCACAGATTCTTATTATCAGTGCCGAGGATCTCTACTCTGCCCCGGCTTGATGCCCATTACATGCTTATATAGAGGCGAAAAATGCCTCCTCAAGGTTTGTAGGGGTTACCTGAGGGGTCACCCTACTTTACTTAGGACACAAGTAAATGCTTTACAGCGCATGCGAATATATGCATGCTTTAGCACACAAGCAAACTCTTTAGACGCATGCGTATATGCATGCTTTAGTTGAGGTAGGGTCCACCATGTCCGCTAGAGGAAGAAATTGCCCATCCATTGAGTTGAGTCACGGACAAGCTTTACAGCTGTGTCAAGCTGTTCGTCAAGTTGCTTGACAGCGGGATACCATATTCCCCAAAAGTTATTCGGAGTAGCGAGTTGTCTACACTCAGCTGTTTTGATGCGGTGGATGTCCCTGAGCAGTTGAAGTGGTGCGAGGGCTTGGGTTATGACTTCTTCTTCCATGTCATTGATATCCTTCCGTATTGCATCATGCAGGTCCAATGGCATTGGGAGGCAGCCTAAGAGGCGTACGAGCTGTTCGTATCGTGCAAGGAATCCTGGATTTGTTGGAGGGCTTGCGCCAGTTAGTGTTGGACTTTGGGGTTGGGGAGGTCCCTGACCTCCTGTGCTGCGAGTGCTGCTAGTTCCAAAGTCTCTATCAATTTCGAGGATCATAAAGCAATTTTCCGGTGGTACTTCCAGGTTAGGAAGGGTTTGCACCATCTGCTTAATTTGATTGACCAGCATCCAGTCCTGTCGATTCATGCGTTTATCTCCTGTCGGGCTGGTTTCTGCATAGAGAGGGCCCAAGCGCCACCCTAGGTTTGGTTTGTAGGGTCGTGCATAATTAGTATTACCCAGCCAGGAACGCATCCCCTTCTTCTCTGTCAGAGTCTCTTCTGGGAAAAGAGCAATTCATTTTATGATATGTGGTTGTAGCTTCAGCTTACGATGCCCGATGATGGCAGCAAGAAACTCAATTTCAGATATTGCTAGTTTCATCTTGGTAGGACTTAGGATGAGACCATTGTCCTCACAGATCTTGAGCATAATTTTGAGATGCTTGGCATGGTCTTCCTCGGTCTGGGAAAACACTAGAATATCATCAATGTAAACGGCAAGGAAATCCTGAGTACCTTGGAAGCAATTGTCCATCTTCCTTTGAAACACAGCCGGGGCATTTTTGAGACCAAATGGCATCACAAGCCATTCAAAGAGCCCATCCGGAACCCAGAAAGCAGTCCATTCAATGGAGTCTGGCTGCATCGCTACCTGATGAAAGCCACTTTTAAGATCAAATTTGGAATAGATCTGGCTATGGCTTACCCGTTTGAGGATGGTATTGATGCCGGGTAGACTGTATTGGTCTTTGTTCGTCAAATCGTTGAGGCGATTATAATTGAACACCATGCGTTCTTTCCCTTTGACCTCTTTTCCAGTTGTCGGGTCAATACTGGTGCCTGAATTGACGATCATGGCTGTGGTTCGATGTCGACTCTGGCTTGGTCGGATGACTCCCAGGTCTAATAAGGCCTTTGTGTGATTATGAAAATCCTGCTGCAACTGGGGGGTCACATGCTTCAAAGGACGATCTTCAATAGTGAAATCTGGGTTTTTGATATCCAATTAACAGAGAATTTTGTTCCTTGCCCAGTGATGAAGAGGGTCCTCCCCAATAAAGCCTGCTTCCTTTAAGCTTCTGAGTAGGGGAGAGAACTTTTGTAGGAAGGTTTCTCGACTTTCACCAGCAGTATAGTAGACAGAGTCTTTAATATCAAGATACTCATCCTCGTCTAAGTTCAACTCCTTAATGGCCGCCGCTACTGATGCTGTAGGAGTAGTATTGATAACCGTGAGATTTTTGTAGAAGGTGACAATGTTACCTTCAATACGAACTCTTCCTTGCATAGCTTTAATAAAGTTGCAGCCGATAATCATCTGAATTCCATCACCAAGCTCCATTCGAAAGCTGTAAGTATAAGGAATTCTGAAAGTATTGTCCCCAATATGCATCCGCCCACCTTTTAGTCTTTTGCTGGCAGTTTGTTTGGAGTTGATGCCACTAAAGTGGACTACGCAGTTGTTTTGTTCAAGAGCTTATGTTGGGATTGTTCCTTCATCAATGCAACAGGTCGTTGCTCCCATGTCCAAGATTGCTTTAACCCTAAACCTGGGGAAAGAAGGGATTTCGAATTCAACCTGCATATTGTATAACATGTTTTTTACCAGTCTTGGGCTGGCCAACGGTTCTGTGGTGCCCTTTATGGTGACCTTCTGGATGCTCTCTTGGAAGATCATACCAGTTGTTTCTGTTTCTTCAGCCCGGGTGTCTTTCTCCGTTTGGGAAGAGGGTCCTCCTTCCTCCCAGATCCCCTTTCCTCTGAGTTCTTTGTTGTCTTGGGCTAGTTCTTGTCCCAGCTCAAGTTCTGCTACCAGCCGTTTATAGAATTCCACTTCCTTTTTTAGTCTTTCAATTTCCCCATCGCACCAAGCGATGTAATATTGTTGTTCCTGGAGGAGCTTTTGTGGGAAGAAAGGTGCTGGAGCTGCTGGAGCCACAGGAACTTCCTTCTTGAAATAATGGGGAACATAGAGATTGCAAGCTGTCATGAAATAATTCGGGCAATGAATACGCGCCGGTTGCATTGAGTTTTGTTTACAGCAAATGCATTTTTCATGTTGGGGCTGCACAAAACTGTTAAGCTGCCAATCATGTAAATAGTTAAGTTGTGCATCCGGTAGGCATACCTGAGGCCTATATCCCCCATCGAGTTCTCCGAGCATGTACACGTGCTCTTCCTATAATAGTGTCCATAAGGACCTTTGAATTTCTGCACAGTCTTCTCCCTCTGAGACGCTAAAAATTGCGTCACTTTGTTCTTCTCCTTCCGGGACTGAAATCAGGTCACAATCATCTGGAACTTCCAACCATTCAAAGATTGCGACCCTTTTGACATTTCTTCGATCACTTGGGCACTCCCGTGCAAAGTACCCTTCTTGTCCACACAGGTAGCATTTGCAACGTCTATTACAGACCAGATGCTTCCGCTTCTCGATGTGAACATGAGTATCATGGGGCTTCCCTTTGTACATTGTGGATCTTCGTACGCCGTATTCATTTTCCTTCTTGTAGTATCTTGGAATTGGGATTTGGCTGTAGAAGGAAAGGTTCTTCAAGTCCCTTTTAAAAGCAGCATCTTTGCATTCCTCTTCGAGGTACCTGTAAGTGAAGAGTACTCGTGGAAAAACACCAATAACATTACCATGATATTTGTGTTCGAAAGCCGCCTTGATTCTCCTTCCCAGCTCTCAGGGCATTTTCAGCCAGAATTTCTCCGACAGTTCCATGCTGATATAGAGTTTGCCTATTTTGGTGGCAAGCCTCATGTAGTCATTCATGTATTGAATAATATTCTTCACGTTGTCACATGAGAGTCGTTCCAAGTCTCGGTAGGCCGAATCCTGGATTACCATAGATCCCTGAGCAGGATCTTCCAATGTGAAGACTCGCCTCATTTGTGAGAGAATATTCAGCGTTCATTCTCTCCCATCTCCTGAGTTAAGGAGGGCTTGGTACTCCGTTCCATAGTGCATCAGCCACTGGACCCAAGTCAGCTTCTCAATTTCGCCCAGTAAATTTTCCATATACTCCATTTTATCTCTGGCATCTGTAAAGCCCTATGTTGCCACATGATTCCTTGTAATTGAGGACCACCGGTCAAAGGCATCGTCAAAGAGGCCCAATTGGTCTGGGATGATGAACAGCGCTGCAACAGTTTGCTGGACAGAAGGGAGGTTCCACATTTCATTGTTATAGCCCTCCTTAAAGCGTCCTCCTCGACCCTGTACCTCTGGTCGGTCAAAAGAAGGAGTGATATTAGTTGCTGGAGGATAATTTGGAGGAGCCATGGCCGTATCCGTTGGTGGTCGATACGGAGATGTGGCTGAAGTAATAGCGCTGGAATACAGCTGCTCTGAAAGCTTGCGTACAACAGGATAATCCATCTCCATATGTTTTGCAACATCAGTGTCTTGTGCAAAACCTGCAGCAATTATGTTAGGAGTAGGATCAGGTGGTGTTTCCTGACAGTCTGCTGGAATGGGCCGTAGCAGCTGCTGAGGAACACTCGGTTCCTAAGGAACACTCGGTGGTGTAGCGGGAACGACGACGTTGGGAGCCATCTCCTCCTCACCACCTTCTGCAAGCGGATTATCCCATGAGGGAGTGCTGATGATGGGAAAAGGAGCATAGAAGGAGGGAGGCATTGTATACTGCACATAATAATCAAATTTACCGCTGGGCTGTCCCAGGGTATCCCAAATATCAACTGGTGAGTGCACCCGGATGTCTGCTGAGGTTGGTATGTCCTGTGGAAGAGGAGCAATAGTATCCGCTGGTTCCTCCGGATCTGAAGGATCCCAAAGCAGTGGTTGCTGCCAGCATGGGTAGTCCATCTCGCCAGTATCAAAAGTGAGTGGTGAGAGGCGGCTGAAATAGGAATCATCTTCCTCATTGTCAGACAGATCCTCTTCATTGATCGGAGTGTGGAGTGTAAAGGTAGCCAGGAGGTGGGTAAGTTCCTCCTCATCTTGCGATATGCCGTTGTCTTTGGTAGGTTGTGGTGTCAACCGCTCCGTAGCTTTGTAGTGAGAGAACTGGAGGGTGATCGATCCATCAAGAAGATTCCTACTGTAGACATCATTTGGCTACATTGGATAGAAAACCTGCGCTGGTCGAATGATCCAACCTTGTCCTTGATGTTGCTGAGTCGAGTAATTGCGCCCAGGTAGAGCATGAACTCCATGACTAGTCAAATAGTCAACAACACCCTGTACTGCATATGCAAAACCAACATTGGGGGTATTGGATAACCGCCCAACTAAGCCTCTGGTAATGAGTCAATTTGCATTACCAGCTTGCCATTGGCCATACCCTTTGGTAAGGATGGATAACTGGATGTTATGATAGAAATCATCGATTGTCATCATCATGTCAGGAACAATATAGACAAGTTGGCTACCTCTTGTTAAATCCACCTCCATTGTGGCGAGAAGTGCTTGATCGCCAATCCATCTGTTGTCACAAAAGACAACTAGCGCCAGAGTGCCCTCCTCCTGTCGGTGAAGGGTCTGAATTCGGACTTGGAGGATCCCCAAGTGGATATACTGCATGCCGATTTGAAGAAGCTCCTGATAGCTGTCTTCCTGAATAAAACCATGATCCTCTTGATTGTTTTCCACACATAAGATTGCCTCTTCGCTACGGTGGACATATACTCGGTGATGCGTATCATCTCTCCGGGAATGGTAGAGCACTTCCGCTGGTACAATAGCAGCAGGCTCCTGCATGGATAGTTGCAGTTGTGCTTGCGGATCAATTTGTTGCTCCAAAGTGTGAGAGAGGCTATGTCCTCCCATGAGTTGCCACTTTAACTTCCCTAACTTTTGTTGCACATTGTACAGACGTCTCTGAGTCCGTCGATACTGTCGCACCTGGTCTTCAAACAAGGGGGCCGGTGCTGGTTGTGGCGTCGATTCCTTTGTGATCCGAGCAGACTATAGCCTGGCTAGGAACTGCCTTACCTGAACTTTGGTTAGGAAATAACCAGTAGAGCATTGTAGTCCATTCGCTAGCATATATGTCAGAAGCATGGGAGAAAACAATCCATGAGTGGGACACTAAATCCCGAACAACAAACCTTGAATACCTTGACCTGACCTCTTCATTAGAAGTTAATCACAACAAGTTAGCCCATAACCTTGTTGTTCTTTACGACCGCACTTGTCTTGCATCTCGAGTCTATTTAAAGCATTTTACGCAATTGCACGAACATGTACAAAATCTGGAAACAGAAGTCCAAACTCTCCATACTGCTGTAAAAGACTTAACCAACATCTATTTACACCATCATCCATTAACAAAACAACAGGTCAAAGAACTTGTTGTTGACATTGTCACTACACTAGATCCACCGGCACGCATCACTCAGCTAGTAAGCAAAGTAGAAAACCTAGAACAGGTACTCCAGCGAAATCCCAAACAACAAACCTTGAATACCTTGATCTGACCTCTTCATTAGAAGTTAATCACAACCAGTTAGCCCATAACCTTGCTGTTCTTTATGACCGCACTTGTCTTGCATCTTGGGTCTATTTAAAGCATTTTAAGCAATTGCACGAACACGTACAAAATCTGGAAACAGAAGTCCAAACTCTCCACACTACTGTAAAAGACTTAACCAACGTCTATTTACACCATCATCCATTAACAAAACAACAGGTCAAGGAACTTGTTGTTGACACTGTCACTACACTAGATTCACCGGCACGCATCACTTAGCTAGTAAGCAAAGTAGAAAACCTAGAACAGGTACTCCAGCGAAGCACTTAACGACCCAAGGAAGCCAAGGGTCAATTAAGAGCTTTCAAGGATCCAATTAAGATCCTGCAGGAGGAAAAAGAAAAATTAGTAGGAAATTAATGGCTTCCAGAAGGACTATTTCCAGCCAGGAATCGATGCCACAACCAGCACCAGCCCCCTTGTTCGAAGACCAGGTGTGACAGTATCGACGGACCCAGAGACGTCTGCACAATGTGCAACAGAAGTTAGGGAAGTTAAAGCGGTAACTCATGGGAGGACATAGCCTCTCTCACACTTTGGAGCAAGAAATTGATCCGCAAGCACAACTGCAACTGTCCATGCAGGAGCGTGCTGCTATTGTACCAGTGGTAGTGCTCTACCATTCCCGGAGAGATGATACGCATCACCGAGTTTATGTCCACTGTAGCGAAGAGGCAATTTTATGTGTGGAAAACAATCAAGAGGGTCATGGTTTTATTCAGGAAGACAGCTATCAGGAGCTTCTTCGAACCGACATGCAGTATATCCACTTGGGGATCCTCCAAGTCCGGATTCAGACCCTTCACCGACAGGAGGAGGGCACTCTGGCGCTAGTTGTCTTTCGTGACAACAGATGGATTGGCGATGAAGCACTTCTCGCCACAATGGAGATGGATTTAACAAGAGGTAGCCAACTTGTCTATATTGTTCCTGACATGATGATGACAATCGATGATTTCTATCATAACATCCAGTTATCCATCCTTACCAAAGGGTATGACCAATGGCAAGCTGGTAATGCAAATTGACTCATTACCAGAGGCTTATTTGGGCGGTTATCCAATACCCCCAACGTTGGTTTTGCATATGCAGTACAGGGTGTTGTTGACTATTTGACTAGTCATGGAGTTCATGCGCTACCTGGGCGCAAGTACTCGACTCAGCAACATCAAGGACAAGGCTGGATCATTCGACCAGCGCAGGTTTTCTATCCAATGCAGCCAGATGATGTCTACAGTAGGAATCTTCTTGATGGATTGATCGCCGTCCAGTTCTCTCACTATAAAGCTACGGAGCGGTTGACACCACAACCTACCAAAGACAACGGCATATCGCAAGATGAGGAGGAACTTACCCACCTCCTGGCTACCTTTACACTCCACACTCCGATCAATGAAGAGGATCTGTCTGACAATGAGGAAGATGATTCCTATTTCAGCCGCCTCTCACCACTCACTTTTGATACTGGTGAGATGGACTACCCATGCTGGTAGCAACCACCACTTTGGGATCCTTCAGATCCGGAGGAACCAGCGGATACTATTGCTCCTCTTCCACAGGACATACCAACCTCAGCAGACATCCCGGTGCACTCACCAATTGATATTTGGGATACCCTGGGACAGCCCAGCGGTAAATTCGATTATTATGTGCGGTATACACTGCCTCCCTCCTTCTATGCTCCTTTTCTCATCGTCAGCACTCCCTCATGGGATGATCCGCCCGCAGAAGGTGGTGGGGAGGAGATGGCTCACAACGTCGTCGTTCCAGCTACACCACCGAGTGTTCCTTAGCAACCGAGTGTTCCTCAGCAGCTGCTACGGCCCGTTCCAGCAGACTGTTAGGAAACACCACCTGATCCTACTCCTAACATAATTACTGCAGGTTTTGCACAAGACACTGATGTTGCGGAACATATGGAGATGGATTATCCTACTGTACGCAAGCTTTTGGAGCAGTTGTATTCCAGCGCTATTAGTTCAGCCACATCTCCGTATCGACCACCAACGGATACGGCCATGGCTCCTCCAAATTATCCTCCAGCAACTAATATCACTCCTTCTTTTGACCGACCATAGGTACAGGGTCGAGGAGGACACTTTAAGGGGGGCTATAACAATGAAATACGGAACCTCCTTTCTGCCCAGCAAACTGGTGCAGCGCTGTTTGTCATCCCAGACCAATTGGGCCTCTTTGATGACGCCTTTGACTGGTGGTCCTCAATTACAAGGAATCATGTGGTAGCACAGGGCTTTACAGATGCCAGAGATAAAATGGAGTATATGGAAAATTTACTGGGCAAAATTGAGAAGCTGACTTGGGTCCAGTGGCGGATGCACTATGGAATGGAGTACCCAGCCCTCCTTAACTCAGGAGATGGGAGAGAAGGAACGCAGAACATTCTCTCACAAATGTGGCGAGTCTTCACACTGGAAGATCCTGCTCAGCGATCTATGGTAATCCAAGATTCGGCCTACCGAGACTTGGAACGAATCTCATGTGACAACATGAAGAATATTATTCAATACATGAATGACTACATGAGGCTCGCCAGCAAAACAGGCAGACTCTATATCAGCATGGAACTGTCGGAGAAATTCTGGCTGAAAATGCCGGGAAACCTGGGAAGGAGAATCAAGGCGGCTTTCGAACACAAATATCCTGGTAATGTTGTTGGTGTTCTTCCACGAGTACTCTTCACTTACAGGTACCTCAAAAAGGAATGCAAAGATGCTACTTTTAAAAGGGACTTGAAGAACCTTTCCTTCTGCAGCCAAATCCCAATTCCAGGATACTACAATAAGGAAAAGAAATACGGCGTATGAAGATACACAACGTACAAAGGGAAGCACCATGATACTGTTGTTCGCATCGAGAAGCGAAAGCATCTGGTCCGTAATAGACATTGCAAATGCTACCTGTGCGGACAAGAAGGACACTTTGCACGGTAGTGCCCAAGTGATCGAAGAAATGTCAAAAGGGTCGCAATCTTTGAACAGTTGGAAGTTCCAGATGATTGTGACCTGATTTCAGTCCAGGAAGGAGAAGAACATAGTGACGTGATATTTAGCGTCTCAGAGCGAGAAGACTGTGCAGAAATTCAAAGGTCCTTACGGACACTATTACAAGAAGAGCACGTGTACTTGCTCGGAGAAGTCGATGGGGGATATAGGCCTCAGGTATGCCTACCGGATTCACAACTTAACTGTTTACATGATTGGCAGCTTAACAGTTTTGTGCAGCCCCAACATGAAAAATGCGTCTGTTGTGAACGAAACTCAATGCAACGGGCACGTATTCATTCCCCGAATTGTGTCGTGATGGCTTGCAATCTCTGTGGTCCCCATTATTTCAAGAAGGAAGTTCCTGTGGCTCCCGGACCTTTCTTCCCACAAAAGCTCCTCCAGGAACAACAATATTACATCACTTGGTGCGATGGGGAAATAGAAAGACTAAAAAAGGAAGTGGAATTCTATAAACGGTGGTTAGCAGAACTTGAGCTGGGACAACAACTAGCTCAAGACTACAAAGAACTCAGAGGAAAGGGGATCTGGGAGGAAGGAGGACCCTCTTCCCAAATGGAGAAAGACACCCCGGCTGAAGAAACAGAAACAGCTGGTATGATCTTCCAAGAGAGCATCCAGAAGGTCACCATAAAGGGCACCACAGAACCGTTGGCCAGCCCAAGACTAGTAAAAAATATGTTATACAATATGCAGGTTGAATTCAAAATCCCTTCTATCCCCAGGTTTAGGGTTAAAGCAATCTTGGACACGGGAGCAACGACCTGTTGCATTGATGAAGGAACTATCCCAACAGAAGCTCTGGAACAAAACAACTGCATAGTCCACTTTAGTGGCATCAACTCCAAACAAACTACCAGCAAAAGACTAAAAGGTGGGCGGATGCATATTGGGGACAATACTTTCAGAATTCCTTATACTTACAGCTTTCGAATGGAGCTTGGTGATGGAATTCAGATGATTATCGGCTGCAACTTTATTAAAGCTATGTAAGGAGGAGTTCGTATCGAAGGTAACATTGTCACCTTCTACAAAAATCACACGGTTATCAATACTACTCCTACAGCATCAGTAGCGGCGGCCATTGAGGAGTTGAACTTAGACGAGGATGAGTATCTTGATATTAAAGACTCTATCTACTATAATGCTGGTGAAAGTCAAGAAACCTTCCTACAGAAGTTCTCTCCCCTACTCAGAAGCTTAAAGGAAGCAGGCTTTATTGGGGACGACCCTCTTCATCACTGGGCAAAGAACAAAATTCTCTGTCAACTGGATATCAAAAACCCAGATTTCACTATTGAAGATCGTCCTTTGAAGCATGTGACCCCCCAGTTGCAGCAGGATTTTCATAAACACACAAAGGCCTTAATAGACCTGGGAGTCATCCGACCAAGCCAGAGTCGACATCGAACCACAGCCATGATCGTCAATTCAGGCACCAGTATTGACCCGACAACTGGAAAAGAGGTCAAAGGGAAAGAACGCATGGTGTTCAATTATAAGCGCCTCAACGATTTGACGAACAAAGACCAATACAGTCTACCCGGCATCAATACCATCCTCAAACGGGTAAGCCATAGCCAGATCTATTCCAAATTTGATCTTAAAAGTGGCTTTCATTAGGTAGCAATGCACCCAGACTCCATTGAATGGACTGCTTTCTGGGTTTTGAATGGGCTCTTTGAATGGCTTGTGATGCCATTTGGTCTCAAAAATGCCCCGGCTGTGTTTCAAAGGAAGATGGATAATTGCTTCCAAGGTACTCAGGATTTCCTTGTCGTTTACATTGATGATATTCTAGTGTTTTCCAAGACCGAGGAAGACCATGCCAAGCATTTCAAAATTATGCTCAAGATCTGTGAGGACAATGGTCTCATCCTAAGTCCTACCAAGATGAAACTAGCAATATCTGAAATTGAGTTTCTTGGTGCCATCATCGGGCATCGTAAGCTGAAGCTACAACCACATATCATAAAATGAATTGCTCTTTTCCCAGAAGAGACTCTGACAGAGAAGGAGGGGATGCGTTCCTGGCTGGGTAATACTAATTATGCACGACCCTACAAACCAAACCTAGGGTGGCGCTTGGGCCCTCTCTATGCAAAAACCAGCCCGACAGGAGATAAACGCATGAATCGACAGGACTGGATGCTGGTCAATCAAATTAAGCAGATGGTGCAAACCCTTCCTGACCTGGAAGTACCACCGGAAAATTGCTTTATGATCCTCGAAATTGATAGAGACTTTGGAACTAGCAGCACTCGCAGCACAGGAGGTCAGGGACCTCCCCAACCCCAAAGTCCAACACTAACTGGCGCAACCCCTCCAACGAATCCAGGATTCCTTGCACGATACGAACAGCTCGTACGCCTCTTAGGCTGCCTCCCAATGCCATTGGACCTGCATCATGCAATACTGAAGGATATCAATGACATGGAAGAAGAAGTCATAACCCAAGCCCTCGCACCACTTCAACTGCTCAGGGACGTCCACCGCATCAAAACAGCTGAGTGTAGACAACTCGCTACTCAGAATAACTTTTGGGGAATATGGTATCCCGCTGTCAAGCAACTTGACGAATAGCTTGACACAGCTGTAAAGCTTGTCCGTGACTCAACTCAATGGATGGGCAATTTCTTCCTCTAGCGGACATGGTGGACCCTACCTCAACTAAAGCATGCATATACGCATGCGTGTAAAGAGTTTTCTTGTGTGCTAAAGCATGCATATATTTGCATGCGCTGTAAAGCATTTACTTGTGTCCTAAGTAAAGTAGGGTGACCCCTCAGGTAACCCCTACAAACCCTGAGGAGGCATTTTTTGCCTCTATATAAACATGTAATGGGCATCAGGCCGGGGCAGAGTAGAGATCCTCAACACTGATAATAAGAATCTGTGAGTTCTAGTCATATCTTCTCCTTATTTCCTATTGTCCATCCCTTCCCTTGAGGCTTCGGCTTGCACAATCCCAGACCCGCAACCCAAAAATCGACCACGCTTATTAATGGTATATTAGAAGTAGTACCTAGCAGTAGTTGTTGTAGTAGAAGTAGCTATAGTAGTAGCAGAAATAGTAGTAATAGAAGCAGTAGTAGCAACTATAGTAGTAGTCACAGAAGTTGTAGTAGTAGAAGAAGTTACAGTAGTACTAGTAGCAATAATTGTAGTAGTAGTAGTAAAAGTAGTAGTAGTAGTAGTAGTAATAGGAGGAGGAGGAGTAGTAGTAGTAGCAGCAGCAGCAGTAGTAATGGTAGAAGTAGCAGTAGCAGTAGTAACAGTAGTAGTACTATTAGCAATAATGGTAGTAGTAGCCCTAGTAGTAGTAGTTGTTGTCATTGTAGTTGTAGCAGAAGCATTAGGAGTAGTAATAGTAGTAGTAGTTGTAGAAGTAGAATTAGAAGTAGTAGTAGTAATAGTAGTCGTAGTAGTATTAATAATAGTAGTAGTAGTAGTAATAGTAGTAGTAGTAGTAGTAGTAGAAGTAGTAGTAGCAATCGTAGTAGCAATAGTAGTAGTGGTAGTGGTAGTTGTTATTGTAATAATAATTGTTACAGTGGTAGTGGCTGAACTAGTAGTACTGGTAGTAGTAGCAAGACTAGTAGTAGTGGCACTCGAAGTGGCTGGTGTAGCAGTAGTAGTAACAATAGTAGTAGTAGTAGTAGTAGTAGTACTAATAGCTATAGCAATAGTAGAAGTAGTAGCAGTAGCAGTAGTAAAAGTAGTAGCAGGCACAATAGCAGTAGTAGGAGTAATAGTAGTAGTAGTTGTAGTAGTTGTAGTAGCAGTGGTATTCGTTAGAGTAGTAGTAGTTGTTGTTGTAGTAGTAGTAGTAGTAAGAGTTGTAGTTGTTGTAGTAGTAGTAACATTAGTAGCAATAGTGGTAGTTGTAGTAGTATTAGTAGTAGTTCTAGCAAAAGTTATAGCAGCAGCAGTAGCAGTAGTAGTTGTAGTAGTATCAGCACCAGCAACAATAGCAGTAGTAGCAACAACAATAGCAATAATAGTAATAGTAGAAATAATAGTAGCAGTAGTCATAGTAGTAAGAGACATAGTGGGTGTAGTAATAGTAGTAGCGACAACAACAACAGTAGAAGTAGTTGTAGTAGTAGTAGTAGTGGTAATAGTAGTAGTAGTAGTAGTAGTAGCAGCAGCAGCAGTAATAACTGCAGTAATAATAGTAGTAGTAGTAATTGTCGTAGTAGTGATTATGGTATAAGTAGTCGTAGTACTAGTAATAGTAGTAGCAGTAGTAGCAGTGTTAGTAGCAGTAGTCAAAGCAATAGCAGTAGTTGTAGTAGTAGTGCTAGTAATTGTAATACTAGTAGTAGGAGCAATAGTAGGAGTAGTAGTGGTAGCAGTAGGAGTAGTAGTAGCAATAGTAGTTGGAGTATAGCAGTAGTATCAGCAGGAGTAGTAGTAGTACTAACAACAGTTATTATAGCAGTATTAGTAGTAGTAATGGTTGTAGTACTAGTACTTGTAGTAGTAATAGTAGTTGCAAAAGTAGTAGCCATAGTAGTAGTAGTAGTCGGAGTAATAGTTGCAGTAGTAGCAGTAGTAGTAGTAGTAGTAGTAGCAGTTGTAGTAGTAGTAGTAGTAGTAGTAGTAGCAGTAGCAGTAGTAGCAGAAGTAGTGGAGTAGTAGTAGTGATAGTAGTAATAGTAGTAGCAGTAGCCATCGTAGCAGCAATATCCAAAGCAGTAGTTGTAGTAGTAGCAGTAATGGTGGTAGAAGTAGTAGTAGTAATACTGGTAGTAGCAGCAGTAGAAGTAGAAGCCCTAGTATTAGTAGGAGTAGGAGTAGTTGTAGTAATAGAAGTATTGACAGTAGTAATAGTAGTAGGATAAGTAGTACTAGTGGCAGTAGTAGTTGCAGTAGTTGCGGTTGTAGTTATAGCAGCAGTAGTATTACTAGTAGTAATAGTAGTAGTAGTAGCTGCAAATGTAGTAGTAGAAGTAATAGCAGCTATGGCAGCAGTATGGGTAGTGTAGTAGTCGTAGTCGTAGTAGTAGCCATAGTAGTAGTAGTAGCGGTCGTTGTAGCAGTAGTATATGTAGTAGTAATAGTAGTTGTAGCAGTAGTATTAGTAGCAAAAAAAGTAGTAGTAGGAGAAGTAGTAGGAGCAGTAGTAGTAGTAGTCATAGTGGTAGTAGCAGTACTGGTACTCGTAGTTCGGGTAGTAGTAGTAATAATAATAGTAGCAATAGTAGTAGTAGTAGCAGAAGTAGTAGTAGTAGTAGTAGTTGTGACAATTGCAGCAGTAGCAGAAGTAGCTGTGGTAGTAGTAGTAGAAGCAGTAGCACTAGAAGTAGTAGTAGCTTTAGTAGCAATAGCAATTGCAAGAACAGTAGTAGTAGTAGTTGTTGTTGTTGTAGTAGTATTAGTAGTAGTAGTAGTAGCAGCAAAAGTAGTAATAGCAGTAGTAGTATCGGTAGTAGCAGTAGTAATAGCAATAGTTACAACAGTAGTAGCAGTAGTAGCAGGAGTAATAGTAGTGATAGCAGTAGTTGCCATAGTAGTAGTAGCAGTAGCAAAAGTAGTAGTCGTAGTAGTGGCAGTATTAGCAGTAGAAGTAGTGGTTGTAGTCGAGGCAGTCGTAGTAGTAATAGTAGTATTAGTAATACTAGTAGTAGTAGTAGCAACAGTTGTAGCAAAATTTATAGAAATAGTAGCAGTGGTAGCTATAGTAGTAGTAGTAGTAGGAGTAGTAGTACTAGTAGTAGAAGTAGTAGTAATAGTAGTAGTAGTAGTAGTAATAGTTGTAGTAGTATCAGTACTAGTGGTTGTAATAGCAGCAGTAGCGGTAGTAGTAGCAATTGTAGAAGTGGTAGTGGTAATAGATGTAGAAATCGCAGCAGTAGTAGTAGGAGCAACTATAATAGTAGTAGCGACAGTTGTAGTTACAGTAGTAGTGGTAGTAGTAGCAGTAGTATTTGCACTAGTAGCATTAGTAGAAGTAGTAGTTGTAGCGCTAGTAGGAGTGGTAGCAGTAGTAGCATCTGGAGAAGTAGTAGTTGTTATTATTGTATGAAAACTTGTAGTAGTAGTAGATGTTGTTGTTGTTGTTATTATACTAGTACTAGTATTAGAAGTAGTAGTAGCAGTGGAAGCTGAAGTAGCAGTAGTAGTTGTAATAGAAGTAGTCGCAGTAACAATAGTAGTAGTAGTAGTAGCAGTTGTAGTACTAATAGTAGCAGCAGTTGTAGCGGTAGTAGCAGCAGCAGTAGTAGCAGTAATAGCCATAGTAGTAATAGAAGTAGTAGTAAGGGTTGTAGTTATAGTAGCAATAGTGACATTGGTAGCGATAGTAGGAGTAATAATAGTAGTTGTAATAGCAATAGTAGTAGTGGTAGTAGTAGTAGCAGCAGCAGTAGAAGTAGCTGTAGTAGCAGTAGCAGTAGGAATAGCAGCAGTAGTCGCAGTAGCAGAAGTAGTAGTACTAGTAGTAGTAATGGTAGTAGTAGCAGCAATTGTAGTAATAGTAGTAGTAGCTGTAATGGCAGCAATAGTGGTAAGTTAGCAGTCGTAGTAGCAGCAGCAGTAGTAGTAGCAGTAGTAGTAGTAGAGGTAGCAGTAGTAGTAGTAGCAATAGTAATAGTAGTAGCAGTAGCCGTAGTCATTGTAGTAGTTGTATGAGTTGTAGTAATAGTAGAAGTAGTAGTAGCAGTAGTAGTAGTAGGAGAAGAAGTAGTAGCAGCATACCTATAGTAGTCATAGTGGTAGTGGTAGTACTAGTCGTAGTATCAGTAGTAGAACTAGTAGTTGGGGTAGCAGTAGTAATAGCAATACTAGTGGTACTGGCAATAGTAGCAGAAGTAGTAGCTATAGTAGTAGTACTAGAAGTAGTTGTAGCAGTAACGGTAGTTGTTATAGCAGTATTAGTAGTAGTAGTAGCACCAACAACAATAGTTGTTGTTGTTGTAGTAGTAGTAGTAGTAGTAGCACTAGCATTAGTCATTCCAGCTGTGGTATCAATAGTAGTAATAGTAGTAATAGAAGTAGCTATAGTAGTAGCAGAAGTAGTAGTAGTGGGAGAAGTAGTTGTAGCAGTACCAGTAGTAGTCGTAGTGGTAGTAGCAGCAGTAGTAGTATTTGGGGTACTAGTAGTAATAGCAATAGTAGCAATACTAGCAATAGCAGAAGTCATAGTAGTAGTAGTAGTAGTTGTGTTAGTTGCAGCAGTAACAATAGTAGCTATAGTAGTAGTAGCTGAGGGAGTAGCAGTAGCAACTATAGTAGTAGTAGTAGTAGTAGTAGTTGCAGTAGTAGCCATAGTAGCAGCAAAAGTAGTTGGAATTGTTGTTGTAGTAGTAAAATTTATAATAGTAGTAGTAGTTGCAGCAGTAGCAGTAGTAGCAGTAGTAGCAGTAGTTGCGATAATAGTAGCAGTAGTAGTTGGCATAGTAGTAGTACCAGTGGCAGTAGTAGCAATAGTTGCAGTATTTGCCATAGTAGTAGTAGTAGTAGTAGTAGCTGAAGTTGTAGTAGTGGTAGTGGTAAGAGTAGAAGTACCAACAGTCGTAGAAGTAGTAGCAAAAGTAGTAGTTGTAATAGTAGCAGTAATAGTAGTAGATGTTGTAGTTGTAGTTGTAGCAGTAGTAGCAGTAATAGTAGTAGTAGCACTATTAGTAGTAGTAGTAGCTATATTAGTAGGAGTAGCAGTAGTAGTAGCTATAGTAATAGCAATTTTAACAGTAGTAGTAGTAGAACCAATAGTAGTAGTTGTAGTAGTAGCAATAATTGCCATAATGTAGTAGCAATAGTGGCCATATTAGTAGTAGTAGTAGTAGTAGCAGTGGCTATAGTAGCAGTAGTTGCAGTAGAAGTAGTAGTAGTAGTAGTAGTAGTAGTAGTGACAGTAGTAGTAGAAGAAGTAGTAGTAGTGGTAGTAGTAATAGTAGAAGTAGTAGCAAAATAGTAGTTGCAGTAGTAGCACTATTAGTAGTAGCAGTACAAATATTAGTAAGAGTAGTAGTAGTTGAAGTAATAAAAGTCATCGCAGTAGCAATAGTAGTCGGAAAAGTAGTAATAGTAGCATTAGTAATAGCTATCGTAGTAGTAGTAGTTATAGCAGCAATAGTAGTACTAGTAGTAGTAGTAGCAGTAGTAGCAACAATTGTAGTAGTAGTAGTAGGAGGAGGAGCAACAGCAGTAGTAGTAGTAGTGTAGTAGTCATAGTAGTAGTAGTAGCAACAGCAGTAGTACTAGCAGTACTAGAAGTTGTACTAGCAATAATAGTAGTAGTAGTAGTAGTCATTCTAGTAGTAGTATCAGTTGTAGTAATAGTAGTAGCTCTAGTAGTAGTAGTAGAAGAAGAAGAAGAAGTAGTAGTAGGAGAAGAAGTAGTTGTAGTATCAATAGTAGTAGTACAAGTTGGGGTAATAGTACTAGAAGCAATGGTAGCAATACTAGAAGTAGTAGCAGAAGTAGTAGTAGTAGTAGCAGTTGTGACAGTAGCAGCTGTAGTAGTAGTAGTAGAAGTAGTAACAGTAGCGGCTGTAGTGGCATAACCAGTAGTAGTTCTAGTAGTAGCCATAGTATAAGCAGCAATAGCTGGAATAGTAGTAGTAGTGTTAGCCATAGTAGAAGTAGTAATAGTAGGAGTAGCAGTACTAGCAGTAGAAGAAGAAGTAGTAGTAGTAGTAGTAGTAGTAGTAGTGCTACTACTACTACTACTAGTATTAGTAGTAGTAGTTGTTGTTATCGTAGAAGTAGTAATAGCAGTAGTAGCAATAGTAGTATCATTATTTATAGCAGCAGCAGTAGTAGTAGCAGTATTTATAGCAGTAGCAGTAGTAGTAGCAATAGTAGTAGTAGCGGTGGCAGAAGTAGCAGTAGTTGCCATAGTAGTTGTAGCAGTAGTAGTAGAAGTAGTAGTAGCAGCAGCCATAGTAGTACTAGCAAAAGTAGTAGTCATAGTAGTAGCAGTAATAGCATTGCAAGTAGTGGTTATAGTCAAAGCAGTAGTAGTAGTAGTAATACTAGTGGTAGCAGTAGCAGCTGTAGAATTTATAGTAGTAGTAGAAGTGGTAGCCATAGTAGTAGTAGTAGTAGTAGTAGTAGTAGTAGTAGTAGAAGTAGTAGTAGTAGTAGTAGTATCAATAGTAGTAGTACTAGTTGGGGTAGTAGTACTAGCAGCAATGATAGCAGTACAAGCAGTAGTAGCAAAAGTAGTAGTAGTAGTAGCAGTTGTGACAATAGCAGCTATAGTAGTAGAAGTAGAAGTAGTAGCAATAGCGGCTGTAGTAGCATAAGCAGTAGTAGTTCCAGTAGTAGCCATAGTATAAGCAGTAATAGTTGGAGTAGTGGTAGTAGTGTTAGCCATAGTAGAAGTAGTAATCGTCGGAGTAGTAGTACTAGCAGCAGAAGAAGAAGTAGTAGTAGTTGCCGTAGAAATAGTAATAGCAGTAGTAGCAGTAGTAGTAGTAGGAGTAGTAGTAGCTGTGATAGTAGTAGCAGTAGTTGCCATAGTAGTTGTAGTAGTAGTAGTAGAAGTAGTAGTAGTAGTAGCCGTAGCAGTACTAGCAAAAGTAGTAGTAATAGGAGTAGCAGTAATAGCGTTAGAAGCAGTGGTTGTAGTCGTAGCAATAGTAGTAGTAATAGTAGTAGTAGTAATACTAGTGGTAGCAGTAGCAGCCGTAGAATTTTTGGAAGTAGTAGCAGTGGTAACCATAGTAGTAGTAGTAGTAGTAGTAGTACTAGTAGTTGAAGTAGTAGTAGTAGTAGTAGTGGTAATAGTTGTAGCAGTATCAGTACTAGTGGTTGTAATAGTAGTAGTAGTAGTAGTAGCAATTATAAAAGTGGTAGTGGTAAGAGATGTAGTAGTAGCAGCATTAGTAGTAGGAGTAACTATAATAGTTGTAGCAGTAGTAGTAGTTGCAGTAGTAGTAGCAGTAGTTGCAGTTGTAGCCGTAGTAGCAGTAGTTGTTGTATTAGTAGTAGTTGCGGTAGCAGTAGTTGTAGTGCTAGTAGAAGTGGCTGCAGGAGTAGCATCTGGGGAAGTAGTAGTTGTTGCTATTATATGAAAACTAGTAGTAGTAGTAGTAGTAGATGTTGTTGTTGTTGTTATTATACTAGTTCTAATTTCAGAAGTAGTAGTAATAACAGTATTTACGGTAGTAGTAGTAGAAGTAGTAGTAGCAGTGGTAGCTGATGTAGAGGTAGCAGTTGTAATAGAAGTAGTCGCAGTAACAAAAGTAGTAGCAGCAGTAGTAGTGGTAGCAGTAGCAGCAGTTGTAGTACTAATAGCTATAGCAGTTGTAGCAGTAGTAGCAATAGTAGTAGTAGCAGTAGTAGCAGTAATAATAATAGTAGCAATAGCAGCAGTAGCAGTAGTAGTAGTAAACATAGTAGTAATAGAAGTAGTAGCAGGAGTAGAAGTAGTAGTAAGGGTTGTAGTTGTAGTAGCAGTAGTAAAATTTGTAGGGATAGTAGCAGCAATAGTAGTAGTAGTAGTAGCAGTTGTAGCAGTAGGAGTAGTAGTAGCAGTAGAAGTAGTAGCATCAGTAGTAGTTCTTGGACTAGTAGTAGAATTAGTAGCAGTAGTAGCAGTCGTAGTTGTAGTAGTAGTAGTAGCAGTGGAAGCAGTAGCATCAGTAGTGGTAGTTGGAGTAGTAGTAGTAGTAGTAGTAGTAGCAGCAGCAGCAGCAGCAATAGCAGTAGTAGCAGAAGTAGTAGAAGTAGTAGTAGCTTTAGTTGTAGTATGCATAGTAATTGAAGTAGTACTTGCAGTCTCATTAGGAATTTATTAGTAACAGTAGCAGTAATAATAGTAGCAGTAGTTGTATTAGCAGTAGAAGAAGCTATAGTAGTAGTATGTGAAGTAGTCGTAGTAGCAGTATCAGTATTAGCAGCAATAGTAGCTGTAGTAGCAGTAGTAGCAGCAGCAGTAGTAGTAGTAGTCGAAGTAGTAGTAGCAGCAGCAACAGTAGCAGTAGTTGATCTAGCAGCAGTGGTTGTTGTTGTTGTTGTTGTTGTTGTAGTAGTAGTAGTAGAAGTAGTAGTAGAAGTAGTAGCCGTAGCAGTAGTAGCAGTAGAAGTAATAGTAGTAGCAATAGTAGGTGTAGTAGAAGTTGTAGTAGTAATAGTATTAGCAGCAGAAGTAGTAGTAGCAGTAGTAGTTGTTGTGAAAGTACAAGAAGCAGAAGTAGTAGTAGCCGTAGAAGCAGTAGCTGTTGCAGTGGTAAGTGTAGTAGTAGTGCTAGCAATGGTAATACTAGTAGTAGTTGGAGCAGTAGTTTGACTAGTAGTAGTAGCAATAGTAGTAGGAGTTGTGGTAGCGGTAATAGTAATTTTTGTAAGAGTATTAGTAGTAGTAGTAGCATCAACAATAGCAGCAGTAGTACTACTAGTAGTAGTAGTAGCAGAAGTAGTAGAAGTAGTAGTAGTAGTAGCAGTAGTCGTAGCAATAGTAGCTATAGTAGTAGAAGTAGTAGTAGTTGTCGCGTAGTAGTAGTAGTAGCAGCAGCAGCAGCAGCAGCAGTAGTAGTAGTATCAGTAGCTGTACTTGCAGTAGCCGTCGTCGTCGTAGTAGCAGTAGTAGTAGTAGTAGTAGTGGCAGTAGTAGTAGCAGAAGTAGTAATAGTGGTAGTAGTAATAGTAGTAGCAGCAGCAGTCGTAGTGGTAGTATCAAATCCAGTAGTCATAGTAGTGGCAGTAATAGTAGTAGAAGTAGTAGTAGTAGTCATACTAGTAGTAGCTATAATAGTTGTAAGAGTAGTACTTGTGGTAGCAGTAGCAGTAGTAGCAGTAGTATTAGTACGAGTAGTAATAGTTGTAGTAACAGAAGTAGTTGTAGTACTAATAGTAGTGGCAAAATTAGCAGCAGTTGCAATATTTGTAGCATTAGTAGTAGCGGTAGTGGTAGTAGTTGTAGCAGTAGCAGAAGCAGTAGTACTAATAGTCGTAATAGTAGTACTAGCAGTAATGGCAACAATATTGGTAGGTTAGCAGTCATAGTAGCAGTAGTTTTAGCAGTAGTAGCAGTAATAGTAGCAATAGCAGTAGCAGTAGTAGCAGTAGCAATAGTAACAATAGTAGCAGTAGCCATAGTCATAGTAGCAGTTCAATGTGTAGTGTAATAGTAGCAGAAGAAGTAGTAGCAGTAGTACCTATAGTAGTCATAGTGGTAGTGGTAGTAGTAGAAGTAGTAGTTGGTATAGAAGTAGTAACAGCAATAGTAGCAGTACTATCAATAGTAGCAGAAGTAGTAGCAATAGTTGTAGTACTAAAAGTAGTTGCAGTAGCAGGAGTAGTAGCAGTAGTAGCAGTAATAGTTTTTGTTGAAGTAGTATTAGTAGTAATAGTAGCACCAACAACAACAGTAGTAGTAGTACTAGTACTAGTACTAGTAGGAGTAGCAGTAGCATTAGTCGTTCTAGCTGTGGTGTCAGTAGTAGTGATAGTAGCAGTAGAAGTAGGAGTAGTAGTAGCAGAAGAAGTAGTAGTAGGAGAAGAAATAGTTGTTGCAGTGGCAGTAGTAGTTGTAGTGGTAGTAGCAATAGCAGTAGTAGTATCAGTAGTAGCAGTAGCAGTTGGGGTACTAGCAGTAATAGCAATACTACCAATCTAGCAGTAGCAGAAGTCGTAGTAGTAGTAGTAGCAGTTGTGTCAAATGTAGCAGTAACAGTTGTAGCTGAAGTAGTAGTAGAAGAGGGAGTAGCAGTAGCAACTATAGCAATAGTAGTAGTAGTAGTTGCAGTAGTAGCCAAAGTAGCAATAGAAGCAGTTGGAGTAGTTATAGTAGTACTAGTAGCGGCAGTAGTAGGAGTAGTAGGAGTAGTTGCGGTAGTAGTAGCAGTAGTATTTGTCATAGTAGTAGTAGTAGCAGTTGCATTTTCAGTAGTAGCAGTAGTTACAGTAGTTGCCATAGTAGTAGTAGTAGTAGAAGTAGTAGTAGAAGTAGTAGTAATAGTAAAAGTAGTAGCAGTCGTAGTAGTAGTAGCAAACATAGTAGTTGTAGTAGTAGAAGTAATAGTAGTAGAAGTAGTAGTTGTAGTTGTAGCAGTAGTAGTAGCACTATTAGTAGTAACAATAGCAGTATTAGTAGGAGTAGCAATAGTTATAGCAATAGAAGTCACCGCTGTAGCAATAGTAGTAGGAAAAGTAGTAAGAGTAGCATTAGTAGTTGCAGTCGTAGTAGTAGTAGTTATAGCCGCAGCAGTAGTACGAGTAGTAGTAGTAGTAGTAGCGGCAATTGTAGTAATACTAGTAGTAGGAGCAATAGCAGCAGCAGTAGTAGTAGCAGTAGTTGCCATAGTAATAGTAGTAGTCGTAGCAGCAGTGGCAATAGTAGCAGTAGTTGCAGTAGTTTCCATAGTAGTAGTAGTTGTAGTAGTAGAAGTAGTGACAGTAGTAGTGGCAGAAGTAGTAGTAGTGGTAATAGTAATAGTAGAAGTAGCAACAGTCGTAGCAGTAGTAGCAAAGGTAGTAGTTGTGGGAGTACTAGTAATAGTAGTAGTAGTAGTAGTTGTAGTCGTAGCAGTAGTAGTAGTAATAGTAGCAACAATTGTAGTAGTTGTTGTAGTAGGAGCAACAGTAGTAGTAGTAATAGTTTAGCAGTCATAGTAGTAGTGGTAGTAGTAGTAGTAGCAGCAGTAGTAGCAGTCATACTAGCAATAGTAGTAATAGTAGTAGTAGTCATTCTAGTAGTAGTATCGGTTGTAGTAATAGTAGTTGTAGTAGTAGTAGTGCTAGTAGAAGTAGTAGTAGGAGAAGAAGTAGTAGTAGAAGTAGTAGTAGTAGTAGTATCAATAGTAGTAGTACTAGTTGGGGTAGTAGTAGCAGCAGCAATAGTAGCAGTACTAGTAGTAGTAGCAGAAGTAGTAGTAGCAGCAGCAGTTGTGACAGTAGTAGATATAGTAGTAGTAGTAGAAGTAGTAGCAGTTGCGGCTGTAGTAGCATAAGTAGTAGTAGTTCTAGTAGTAGCCATATTAGAAGCAGTAGAAGATGGAGT
>RXID01016765.1:5000-60969 GCA_005019695.1 Trichopus zeylanicus subsp. travancoricus
CCCTTGAAAGAGTGTGTAATAGCTCACTGATTGAGCACTCTTGCACCGAAGATGAACGGGGCTAAGCAATCTGCCAAAGCTATGTAATGTAAAAATGCATTGGTAGGGGAGCATTCTGCCTTAGAGGAAAGCACCCACGCAAGCAGGTGTGGATGAAGCAAAAGCGAGAATGTCGGCTTGAGTAACACAAACATTGGTGAGAATCCAATGCCCCGAAAACCTAAGGGTTCCTCTGCGAGCTTCGTCCATGGAGGGTGAGTCAAGGCCTAAGATCAGGTCAAAAGGCGTAGTCGATGAACAACAGGTGAATATTCCTGTACTACCCCTTGTTGGTCATGAGGGACAGAGGAGGCTAGGTTAGCTGAAAGATGGTTATCGGTTCAAGGATGCAAGGTGACCTTGCTTTTTTAGGGTAAGAAGGGGTAGAGGAAATGCCTCGAGCCAATGTGTGAGTACTAGGCACTATGGCACTGAAGTAACCCATGCCATACTTCCAAGAAAAGCTCGAACAACCTTCAACAAAAGGGTACCTATACCCGAAACTGACACAGGCGGGTAGGTAGAATACTTAGGGGCATGAGACAACTCTCTCTAAGGAACTCTACAAAATAGCCCTGTAACTTCGGGAGAAGGGGTGCCTCCTCACAAAGGAGGTCATAGTGACCTGACCTAGGTGACTATTTACCAAAAACACAAGTCTCCGCAAAGTTGTAAGATCATGTATGGGGGCTGACGCCTGCCCAGTGCCAGAAGGTCAAGGAAGTTGGTGACCTAATGACAAGGTAGCTGGCGACCGAAGCCCCGGTGAATGGAAGTCATAACTATAACGGTCCTAAGGTAGCAAAATTCCTTCTCGGGTAAGTTCTGACTCGCATGAAAGGCATAATGATCGGGGCACTATCTCAAAGAGAGGCTCGGTGAAATAGACATGCCTGTGAAGATGCGGACTACTTGCACCTGGACAGGAAGACCCTATGAAGCTTTACTATTCCCTGGGATTGGCTTTGGGTCTTTCCTACTTAGCTTAGGTGAAGGGCAAATAAGGCCTCCTTCCGGGGGGGCTTGAGCCATCAGTGAGATACCACTCTGGAAGAGCTAGAATTCTAATCTTGTGTTAGGACCTATGGGCCAAGGGACAATCTCAGGTAGATAATTTCTATGGGGTGTAGGCCTCCCAAAGGGTAACGGAGGCATGCAAAGGTTTCCTTAGGCTAGATGGAATTGGCCCTCAAGTGTAAAGGCAGAAGGGAGCTTGATTGCAAGACCCACTCATTGAGCAAGGATGAAAGTCAGCCTTAGTGATCCGATGGTGCCGAGTGGAAGGGCCGTCACTCAATGGATAAAAGTTACTCTATGGATAATAGGCTGATCTTCCCCAAGAGGTCACATCGACAGGAAGGTTTCGCACCTCGATGTTAACTCTTCGCCACCTGTGGCTGTAGTATGTTCCAAGGGTTGGGCAATTTGCCCATTAAAGTAGTACATGAGCTAGGTTCATAATGTTGTGAGATATTTTGGTCCATATCCAGTGCGAGCATTAGAGCATTGAGAGGACCTTTGCCTAGTATGAGAGGACTGGGAAGGACGCACCTCTGGTGTACCAGTTATCATGGCCACGGTAAATGCTAGGTAGCCAAGTGTGGAGCGGATAACTGCTGAAAGCATCTAAGTAGTAATCCCACCCCAAGATAAGTGCTCTCCTATTCTAACTTCCCCCGAGCCTCCGGTAGTACAGTCGAGATAGCGATGGGTTCTCTACCCCTACGGGGATGGAGTGACAGAAGTATTGAGAATCCAAGATAAGGTCATGGCAAGACAAGTAGTTTATCATTACAATAGGTGTCAAGTGGAAGTGCAGTGATGTATGCAGCTGAGGCATCCTAACAGACCAAGAGATTTGAACCTTGTTCCTACACAACCTGATCAATTCGATCAAGCACTGGCCATCCATTTTCATTGTTCAACTATTTGACAACATGAAAAAACCGAAAAAAAAGCTCCGCCCTTCTCTATCTATCCAAGGGATGGAAGGGCAGAGGCCTTTGGTGTCCCTTCCAGTCAAGAAGTCAAGAATTGGGTCCTCACAATCACTACCCAATATGCTTTTCTCTCATCCTTTCTTCATTCACCATTTGATATTCTTGTGTCCTAGGCATAGAGGAACCACTCCAATCCATCCCAAACTTGGTGGTTAAACTCTACTGCAGTGACCATACTATGGGGGAGGTCCTGCGAAAAAATAGCTCGACGGTAGAATGATAATGATAAAAAGATTAACACCTCTTATTTTACTTTTTAAATAGGAAAAAGATCAAAATAAAAAAAATGCAAAGGTTGTGTTATTCAAAACCCCAATTATGACATCTCTTCTCTCCCACTTCACACCTTGGAACACACTATTCTTAGTCTTTTATAGAGAGAAAGGCGCTTTCACATCTTCTTGACTCAAAATAGCTAAGGAGAGGAAAGGTTCCTTTTTGAGGGTACTCCCAAGAATAGATCCAGTGGAGACTGGTGGGGCCTATAGCTCAGAGGATTAGAGCACATGGCTATGAACCACAGTGTTGGGGGTTCGAATCCCTCCTCACCCATAATCAACCCCAAAAGGAAGTACATTTCCTTTACCTCTGGGGGTAGGAAAATCATGATCGGGATCACAAATGCAAAGCTATTAAACTATGGGTCTTTTGTCGAAATGGGTAGAGCAAGTACAAGTATACAAGGATTAGTAGCATAGCTAAAATGCGTTCCTCGTCATTGTCATTAATATGTTTGCTCACGGTAATTGTGGCCTATCAGGAGAATCGATACTGCATCTTTGATGCACTTCTAGTACATCATCTGAGAATTCTTAATTGGCTATTTACAAGGGATTATCCTTGATCTACACCGAGGATGGTGATTCTCAAATATCATAAGAATGGGATACGATGAGATAGAATGCAATAGAAACAAAGACAGGGAATGGGTTACCTACTCCTAATGGTCAAAGCAAGCCCTTTATTTATTTATTTCATTCAATTCTTCATTCTTGAATTAGGAATTAATCAAATCTCCCCAAGTAGGATTCAAACCTACGACCAGTCAGTTAATAGCCAATCGCTCTACCACTGAGCTACTGAGGAACAACAGGAGATTCGACCTCATAGAGTTCAACTCCCGTTCTCAACCCATGAACAATATGAGTCCAAAGCTTCCTTCGTAACTCTCAGAACTTCTTCGTAGTGGCTCCGTTCCATGTCTCATTTCATACGGAACATCAAAGTGGCTCTATTTCATTATATTCCATCTATATCCCAATTCCATTCATGTAATATCCCTTTGGTGTTAGTGACATAAGAGATGAGATGTCATTCAATCGAAGAAGATGGTATCATTGACATAAGAGATGTCATTTATAGTCCCGATATATGGAAAGTTAAGAAATCATCATATAATAATCGAGAAATTGCAATAGAAAAGAAAAAGGGGAGGTTTGTGATGATTTTGAAATCTTTTCCACTAGGTAATCTATTATCCTTATGCATGAAGACTTTAGATATTTGATGATAGTGACATTATTGATGATAACCTTGATACAAAGCTGCTAATTATGACAAATGTGCTAACTATGTATATGACACTGAAAATAGACCAATTTGCTATCACCCTTCAATTCGAATAAGAAAAAGCAATGTCTCCTTGCATAATATGGATTCCAAACATTCATGATCTGTATGTGAATGAGTTGAATTACTTATCCCTTGGTCTATTAGAGAACTATCTCTCCAGGGATTGTGAAAGATGTTCCACTAGAAATATTCTTGTTATTGCTTCATCTCATATACCCAAAAAAGTGGATCCCACTCTAATAGCTCTGAATAAATAAATACATGCATTAAGATACGAACGCTTCTTATTCCAAAACAACGGAAGTAGTTTTTCATTCTTTCATAAACTAGGGAATTTCGTTTGGAAAAGAAAATGTTCCATACTAATGGATTCGAGTCCATAACCATGGGTTACAATGCACAAGATCTTGTAAAACTTATCAATGAGGCCTTATCAATCAGTATTGCGTAGAGGAAATCAATTATAGAAACTAATACAATTAGATCAGCTCTTCATAGACAAACTTGGGATTTGTGATCCTAGGTAAGATCGGTTCAGGATCATGGGATCCTTTTCTATCAAATAGGAAGGGCTGTTGCACAAAACATACTTCTAAGTAACTACCCCATAGATCCTATATCTATCTATATGAAGAAGAAATCATGTAAGGAAGAGGATTCTTATTTGTATGAATGTTACTTCAAACATAGAACGAGCATGAAGAAATTAACGATACTTCTTTATCTTTTGAGTTGTTCTGCCAAATCCATCACTCAAGATTTTTGGTCTTCACTCAGACCCAATGGAAAAAATTGGATCACTTCTTATGGATTCATTGAGAATGATTCTGATCTAGTTCATGGCCTATTAGAAGTAGAAGGCACTCTGGTGGGATCCTCATGGATAGAAAAAGATTACAGTCAGTTTGATAATAATTGAGTGACATTACTCGAACCAAGGAATCGGTTAGATATGATGCAAAATGGATCTCGTTCTATCGTTGATAAGAGATTTCTATATGAAAAATACAAATCAGAGTTTGAAGAAGGGGAAGGAGAAGGAGCCCTTGACCTGCAATAGATAGAGAAGGATTTATTCAATCACATAGTTTGGGCTCCTAGAATATGGCGCTTGTGTGTTAATCTATTTCATTATATCAAAAGGCCCACTAAATTGGGATTTCCCTATTGGGCTGGGTCATTTCACAGCAAGCAAATCATTTATCATAAAGAGGATGAGCTTCAAGAGAATGATTCAGAGTTCTTGCAGAGTGGAACCATGCAGTACCAGACACAAGATAGATCTTCCAAAGAACAAGGCTTTTTTTGAATAAGCCAATTCATTTGGGACCCTGTAGATCCATTTCTTTTCCTATTAAAAGATCAGCCCTTTGTCTCTCTGTTTTCACATTGAGAATTCTTTACAGATGAAGAGATGTCAAAGGGGCTTATTACTTCCCAAACAAATCCTCCTACATCTATATATAAACATTGGTTCATTAAGAATACGCAAGAAAAACACTTTGAATTGTTGATTCATCACCAGAGATGGCTTAGAACCAATAGTTCATTATCTAATGGATCTTTCCATTCTAATACTCTATACAAGAGTTATCAGTATTTATCAAATCTGTTCCTATCTAACAGAATGCTATTGGATTAAATGACAAAGACATTGTTGAGAAAGAGATGGCTTTTCCCGGATGAAATGAAACATTTGATTCATGTAATAGGAGAAAGATTTCCCATTCCTTAGTCATAAAGATATGTGGCTATGAAAAGGGGATTAAGTGGAATAGAATTGGCCGGGGGGCAGAGTCATGGAAACATTTGTCTATTCCATATTTTGGACCTTAGCTCCATGGAACAATAAGCTACTTACTGCTGAAAGATGGAAGAATTGAAATCTTAGATCAAAACACTATGTATGGATGATATGAACTGCCTAAACAAGAATTCTTGAATGGCAAACAACCAGAGCCTCTTACTCTCTACATCAAACAATTTCCATTAATGAAACGATGTAAACCCATCGAAAAATAAAAAATACACATGTCCGATGAAATGGTTGTTGCTATCTGCTCCAATAATGAATCCTTGGTTTAACTGAATAACTAAAGAAAATAGATAAACCTTTATTTCCATCTCAGGTTGATGGATCTTCTCAATTGGAATATCCCCATATGAATAATACACATTCCAGTAGACCGAGTCTAATTTGAATTTTCAAATTGTTTTGTTCTGAAGCAAAGATATCCATGGAGGCTAGTTTGTCCTATTCAGATATTCACAACCAAGAGGTACTGGATTCTCTTTCAAATAGGCCCTGAAAGGAGAATGAAGGATGGAATGCCAACAAATGTCTATCTATTCTCTAATTCATCCGACCCGACACCATTTTGGGAATGTCCAGTGCCAAAGTGACTGAATGGGTGACCCGATACCATCTGATTTGATTCATTCTCAATAGCTATTAGATGATCATCTTAGAGTGATCCTTTTGTCAACGGATGCTCCTATTACACTCATAGTCTCTAAAGGATGAGAACTAACTATGTAGCATCTACATCGATAATTCAAGTCTTGTATACGTCATTAGTCTGATCCTTTGTAGGAACTATCCATAATAATGAACTTGCAAAATGATCTATTTATCATAAAGAGATTTGTTGTTCCTCACCCTACTTCACCTTAATTGTTATTTGAACAAAAAGATCACAATAAACTTTTGGTAAAAGTTATGTCTTGGTCTGAGTGGGAATAACATTTCTCTTCTGCATGTCTATGGAGTTTCAAAAAATTCAAACATCTCAGAGAAAGATATAGAGGTAGGAATTTGTCGAACGAACCACACTCCTTCGTATACATTAGGAGTCCATTGATGAAAAGGGGCTGGGGAAAACTTGAACCCAATTCCTATAGTGATGGATATAAGCGCAATTGAAATTCCCGGGGAATTATACATTTGTGTATTGATAAGACCATTCACTATTTCTTGAAGCTCGATCTCCCCCCCAAGATGAACCATATAGAAAAGAGAAACCATGAACTAGAATAGAAGAGCTTGCCCCACCCATGAGTAAATATTTCATAGTAGCCTCATTAGACCATACATCTCTCTTGGTATATCCAAATAATAGGTAGGAACATAAACTAAAACATTCTGGAGCTACAAAGATAGTTATTAAATCGTTAGCACCACATAAAAACATTCCTCCTAGAGTAGCTGTTAATACGAATAACAAAAATTCTGTTATAGCCATTTCGGTACATTCAATGTACTCTAGGGATAGAGGAATACATAGAGTATAACATAGTAAAATAAGAAATTGAAAGATTTCATTGAAATTGTTTGTTTGGAAATTTCCCGAAAAGCTAATTATAGGTTCTTCTCTCCATCAGAACAATAGGGCCGTTATGCTCATTACTAAACTTGTTGAAGAGATGAAATAGAACCAAGGTCTATCTTTTTATTAGAGGTTGAATCAATCATCAGAAGAAGAATTATGCCAAAAATTAGGATACATTATAGGAAAATGAAACTTCCATGGAAGAGAAGCAAATGAAAGGCTTTTATAAAAATTCTTGTAGAATCGAGAATGAAGTTTTCATTCAGTACATGCCAGGCATGAATTAGTAACTACATCCAATCTCCAAAAAAGTCCCAATTGTTTCGAACTTTCTATTTTTGGAATGGGACATTTACGGAATCCCCATGAATAAATAGGATCAAACCTTATTCCATGATATTTCCATAAGATTCCTCTTTCTTATTCTTAAGCAAGCCCCTGAGAGGGCTTAGTTGATCCATGATTTATTTTCACCTTTCTTTTCCTTTTTGTTTGTTTTGAGAAAGATATTGAACACTTCTGATTCTTTCTTTTTCTATTGATTCTTTTCCAATCGAGATGTATGGATCCATGGACTATTCTTGTTCATGGATTAACAAAAATGTGCAAAAGCTATTTGCCTCTACCATTTTATGAGTCTCTTCCTTTTTGCGTATGGCATCGCCACTCCCTTTGGCAACATCTACTAATTTGGAACTTAATTTGAAAGCCATATTTTGACCCGGACATTTTTGAGATGCCACTAATAACCAATGAATGGTAAGTGCTTTTCCTTATGGAGATCCTATTTCAATAGGAATTTGATGGGTCGATCCGCCTACACGTCTTGCTTTTACTACTATATCGGGAGTTACTCCATGTATTGCTTGACATAAAATAGATAGTGGATTTGTTTCTCTTTTATTGAATCTTTTTCATGGTTCAATAGATAATTTGAGAAGCCAATGATTTTTTTTTTTTGTGTTTCAAAATACGGTTAACCAACATGTTAACTAATAAATTACGATAAATTGGATCAAATTTTGCAGTTTTTTCTTCTGTAGTACCTTGACATGACATGAGCATGAAAGAGGTTCAAGAATCAGTTTTATTTTTATAATGGCTAAAGCTAATCACTTATTTTGGCTTTTTTTACCCGATATTGTAGGATGGATCTTGACAGATATGAAAAATCTCCCTCCAAGCTGTACATACGATGTTCATTGAATATGACTTTCCATAGAATTCTATATGTATCTTATCTATAAGATCGAGTATGGAATTCTGTTTACTCACTTTAAATTGAGTATCCATTTCCCTCCTTTTCCTGCTAGGATTCAAAATCCTGTATTTTACAAATCCATACGATCGAGTCCTTGGGTTTCCCAAATAGTGTAATTTAAAAAGAAGTGCTTGGAATCATTGCTATTTGACTCGAACCTATTCTGAAAAAGTCGAGGTATTTCAAATTGTTTGTTGACACGGACAAAGTAAGGGAAAACCTCTAAAATGATTTCAATATTGGACCTTGGACATATAAATAGAATAGTAATAGTTCTGAATCAAATCTCTTTAGAAAGAAGATCTTTCTTTTGTCTCATGGTAGCTTGCTCCAGTCCCCTTACGAAACTTTCGTTATTGGGTTAGCCATACACTTTGCATGTTTCTAGCAATTCACATGGCATCATCAAATGATACAAGTCTTGGATAATAATCAACAATGCACTAGAATGCCCTTGTTGATGATCATTTACTCCGACAGTATCTAGGGTTCCCCAAACAATGTGATATCTCACATACGATAAATCTTTAACCCTTCCTCCTCTTACTAATACTATAGAATGTTCTTGTAAATTATGGCCAATACCTTGTATATAAGTAGTGATTTCAAATCCAAAGGTTAATCATACTCTAGCAACTTTACGTAAGGTAGAGTTTGGTTTTTTGGGGGGTGATAGTGGAAAAGTTGACAAATAAGTCACTCTTACTGTTACTCTACAGAACCGTACATGAGATTTTTGCCTCATACAGCTCCTCATTCGATTCTTTCAAAGTAATTGGATCCTTTTCCCCATTTGTGAGAATCTCCTCCCTTCTCCCATTCTGTCTCGAAGAGTAACTCAGACTAATTCAGTTAGGTTTTCATGTTCCAATTGAACACTTTCCATTTATAATCAAAGGAGAAGATTATTCTTTTTACCAAACATAACATAAGTGGATCAAATCACAATCTTATAACTTATAATAAGATAATACGAACAAGTAATAATAACAAGAGATCTTTCTCGATCAATCCCCTTGCCCCTCATTCTTCAAGAATCAGAAAGATCCTTTTTGAGTTTGAATTTGTTCTTAATTCTATTTTTTTCTTTATTCTTTGCTTCTATTTATATTTACTTCTATTTTTTGCTTTATTCTTTATTTCATTTCGATTTTCTTTCCCTCTATTTTAATTCCCTTCCATCATTTCTTAAGTTCCATAGGTTTGTTAATCCTGTAGAATCTGACCCATTTTCTCATCGAGCGAAAGGTACGAAGTAAATCAGATTAATTTTTCAATCAAAAGTACTATGTGAAACCTTCGGCTTTTTTCCTCACCCTCTATCCCTATTCCATAGGTACAGTGTTTGAATCAATAGAGAATGTTTTCTTCTGTATGAATCGATATTATTACATTCCAATTCCTTCCTGATACCTCCCAAGGAAAATTCCAACTTGGATCCAAAATTGACGGGTTGGTGTGAGATTATCCATGCAGTTATGCACTCTTCAAATAGGAATCCATTTTCTGAAAGATTCTGGCTTCTGTGCTTTGGTGAGTCATCCGAGATCCTTTTGATGACCTATGTTGTGTTGAAGGGATATCTATAAGATCCCATCAATTGCGTAAGACCCGCGGTAACAACAAAATCGGGGGAAGTATATGAAAAAGATAGTTCTTTTCTGTTATATTAGTATTGCTTAGTGATCCCGGCTCGGTGAGTCCTTTCTTCCATAATGAACTATTGGTACCAATCCTACATTTTATTTTGTCTCCATGGATCGAGGAGAAAGGGGGCTCAACAGGAAGAGGGTTGTGCCTTGAGAGAAGCAAGGGGGTCAACTTGCTTCAAATATACAACATGGATTCTGGCAATGGAGTTAGACCCTCATGTTGATCGGAATGAATCAGTCTTCCGACAAAGGTCAATCTTTGCCTGCTAGGCAAGAGAGGATAGCAAGTTATAAATTTTGCCTTGGTAGGACATGTATTATTATGAAATTCATAAATGAAAATGAAGTTAAGTAGTTAATGGTGAGGTTACCATTATCCTTTTTGTAGTGATGAATCTTGTATGTGTTCCTAAGAAAGGGAATTTGTCCATTTCATTTTTTGAGGTATCAAAAAAAAGGAAAAAGGGCATGGAAATGAATAGGAACTCTTGAATGGAAATTGAAAAGTAATGGAGCTCTAGTTCCTTTGGAAATGGTAAGATCTTTGGTGCAAGAAGAAGGGGTGATCGGTATCATCTTGACTTGGTTCTGCCTCCCCTCTTTTTTTAACAATATCGAGTTGGGTTCTTTTCCTACTAGTATCAAATAGAACATGCTGAACAAAATATTCTTCATGTAAAACAAAACCTACTCAATTTAGATCGGGAAAATCGTATGGATTTTATGAAACCATGTGCTATGGTTCTAATATGTAGTCAATCCTATGTCCAATAGGAGTAGTTGACAATGGAATCTCATTTTTCCCATTATTTTACTCTATCCATATCCATAATAGTAATAATGTGAAAAGAAGGCCCGGCTCCAAGTTGTTCAGGAATAGTGGCATTGAGTTTCTCAACCCTTTGCCTTAGGATTAGTTAGTTCTATTTCTCGATGGGGCTGCGAAGGGATATAACTCAGTGGTAGAGCGTCACCTTGACATGGTAGAAGTCATCAGTTCAAGCTTGATTATCCCTAAACCCAATGGGAGTTTTTCTATTTTGACTTGCCCCCATGCCGTGATCGAACAAGAATGGATAAGAGGC
The DNA here is from genome assembly GCA_005019695.1 of Trichopus zeylanicus subsp. travancoricus. NCBI lineage: Eukaryota > Viridiplantae > Streptophyta > Magnoliopsida > Dioscoreales > Dioscoreaceae > Trichopus > Trichopus zeylanicus. The sequence continues at coordinate 15,939 of RXID01016765.1, forward strand.
TCATGGGATTGACGTGATAGGTTAGGGATGGCTATATTGATGGGAGCGAACTCCAGGCTAATATGAAGCCCATGGGTACAAGTTATGCCTTGAAATGAAAGATAGTTCCGAATCTGCTTTGTCCATGAACAAGGAAGCTATAAGTAATGCAACCATGAATCTTATGGAGAGTTCAATCCTGGCTCAGAATGAATGCTGGTGGCATGCTTAACACATGCAAGTCGGACGAGAAGTGGTGTTTCTAGTGGTAGATGGGTGAGTAACACGTAAGAACCTGCCCTTGGGAGGGGAATAATAACTAGAAATGGTTGCTAATACCCCATAGGCTGAGGAACAAAAGGAGGAATTCACCTGAGGAGGGGCTCGCATCTAATTAGCTAGTTAGTGAGGCAATAGCTTACCAAGGTGATAATCAGTAGCTGGTCCGAGAGGATGATCAGCCACATTGGGACTGAGACACAGCCCAGACTCTTATGAGAGGTAGCAGTGGGGAATTTTCTGCAATGGGCAAAATCCTGACGGAGCAATGCTGCATGGAGGTAGAAGGCCCACAGGTCATGAACTTCTTTTCTCGAAGAAGAAGCAATGACGATATCTGAGGAATAAGCATCGACTAACTCTATGCCAGCAGCTGTGGTAAGATAGAGGATGTAAGCATTATCCAGAATGATTGGGCATAAAGCATTTGTAGGTGGCTTTTCAAGTCCATCGTCAAATCCCAGGGCTCAACCCTGGACAGATGGTCGAAACTACCAAGTTGGAGTATAGTAGGGGCAAAGGGAATTTCTGATGGAGTGGTGAAATGCGTAGAGATCGGAAAGAACACCAACGGCAAAAGCACTCTTCTGGGCTGACACTGACACTGAGAGATGAAAGCTAGGGGAGCAAATGGGATTAGATACCCCAGTAGTCCTAGCCATAAATGATGGATACTAGGCACTGTGCGTATCAACCTGTGCAATGCTATAGCTAACACATTAAGTATCCTGCCTGGGGAGTATGTTCACAAGAATGAAACTCAAAGGAATTGATGGGGGCCTGCACAAGTGGTGGAGCAGCGAAGAACCTTACCAAGGCTTGACATGTTGTGAATCCCCTTGAAAGACCTTGGGAACGTGGACACAGGTGGTGCATGGCTGTCATCAGCTTGTGCCATAACGTGTTGGGTTAAGTCCCACAATGAGTGCAACCCTCATGTTTAATTGCCACCATTGAGTTTGGAACCCTAAATAGACTGTCGGTGATAAGCCAGAGGAAGGTGAGGATGATGTCAAGTCATCATGCCCCTTATGCCCTGGGTGACACACATGCTACAATGGGCGGGACAAAGGGTGATGATCTTGTGAGGGTGAGCTAACTCCAAAAACCCATCCTTAGTTCAGATTATAGGCTGCAACTCGCCTACATGAAGCCAGAAATACTTGTAATTGCCGGTCAGCCATACGGTGGTGAATTCATTCTCGGACCATGTAGACACCACCCATCACACTATGGGAGCTGGCCATGCCCGAAGTCGATACCTTAACCACAAGGAGGGGGATGCCAAAGGCGGGGCTAGTGACTGGAGTGAAGTCATAACAAGGTAGCTATATTGGAAGGTGAGGCTGGATCACCTCCTTTTCAGGGAGAGCTAATGCTTGTTTGGTATTTTGGTTTGACACTGCTTCACATCCAAAAAGAAGCAAGCTACATCTGAGCTCAGCTTGGATATGAAAGTCTTCTTTCATTTCTCGATGGTGAAGTAAGACCAAGCTCATGAGCTTATTATCCTAGGTTGGAACAAGTTGATAGGATCCCCCTTGTTACATCCCCATGTCCCTCCCATGTGGTGACAACATGGGGACGTAAAAAGGAAAGAGAAAAATGGAGTTTCTCTCACTTTTGGCATAGCAGGCCGCTTCTCATCCAGACCTTTTATCATCTATAAAATCCCTCAGAGTCGCCTTGAATGACAGAGAGGAAGTTACCCATTAAAACTTCTCCATTTCTTCTTCAAATCTCTTTTCCTTCCATTTCTCTTTTGGGATCTCTTTTCACCCGTTAGAACTTCTCCATTTCTTCTTCAAATCTCTTTTCCTTCCATTTCTCTTTTCGGATCTCTTTTCACCTGGTATCACCTGGTATCAGAGCTTAGTTCCTTGCCTGGTTTATCCCACCTCCATGGCTGAGTAATTACCTCATTTATAGGTACTCATCGGGGATGTGTGTGAAGGTTTCTCCTGTACCTTATGGCCGTTAAAACCCAGATCATATAATTCGAAAAAATCCTGGATTGACCCCTCGGGTGGCACAGAGGCTGGACCTAATAAGTCCACCGCAAGGTCAATATTGGGAGAGAAGTAGGTGTTCGTGGTCTTGGGGAGGCGAGGCTCATATGCCACAGTGTCTTAATTGCAAAAGGCCACAGTGCGCGTAAACCTGCCAGAGGCAGTAGCTGCCAGACGGATGAGCATGACGGATACACTTGTGTGAGTACTCGTCTCTTGTTCGATAAGGTAGGACCAATACCCCACACTTAGAACCCAGAGTACCTAGGATTGCGTTTCAACACTGTTATCAAACTACCCAGTGAATGAACACCTTCCTTCCAGCCAAAACAACATCTACATACCAAGAAGACCTACAAGCCATTGAACCCATAGATCACCCAGCAGTTGGGTTTGTCAAACCTAGTGACTGTATTAGTGTTTCAGCCCAGAATATAGCTATTATTAAGCAGAATAATACCCAAATCCAGCTCCTGGTACAGATAGCTGAAACTCTTAGGGATGTTCAGGCTAATATCAAGTCCCTAAGTGATAAACAAAAGAAGGAAGAAAGTAGTTTTTCCTTCCTTGAGTCTTTGACCACAAAGCTCAACAATTTGTCCCTACCTCCAAAAACTAGGTCTCCCGAGCCACGCGGGCGGCTCCTTGTATTTAAAGACCCTCTACTAATCTTGCAGGAGGAACAGGCAAAGCTGAATGGCAGCGGCAGTATCCCAAGTCATGCTGCTAGAACAAGCACCCCAAGCCCTGGTCGAGGACCAAATTCGGGGGTACAGGCATAATCAGCGACGCCTCTACACCGTACAACAAGAAACACGGTGGATCTTCCATCGTCTGACTGGGCAACCTGCCCCTCAGCATATCCTGGAACAGCAACTGGACCCTCAGGAACAATTGCGCCTATCCATGCGAGAACGCACAGCCATTGCTCCTGCAGAAGTCCTATATCATTCCAGGACAGATGATGAGCACCACCTAGTATACATCCACCGCTCGGAAGAGTCCATTAGCTATGTCGGGGATGCACAGGTGGATCAGAACTTCATCCAAGAAGAAAGCTACCAGCAACTACGAAAGAGTGGTATGAAATTCATACACCTCGAAGTTATGCAGGTACGCCTGCAGGTGCTCCATCGACATGCAGAAGGAACACTGGCACTTATCGTGTTCCGAGACAACCAGTGGCAGGGTGACAAGGCGTTAATTGCCACCATGGAAGTTGACCTCACGCAAGAAAGCCAATTGGTCTATATCATCCCTGATATGATGCTTACTATAGGAGATTTTTGCAAGAACATTCAAATCTCCATCCTTACTCGCGGGTATGATACCTGGCACCATGGTGAGGCCAACTTGCTGATTACCTGAGGACTAATCGAGAGGCTTTCGAACACTCCAAACGTGGCCTTTGCTTATGAAGTCTCAGGGGTCATTGACTATCTGGCAAGTCACGGCGTCCATGCCCTCCCTGGGAAGCGGTACTCTACAGAACAACTTTGTGGGATAAATTGGCTCCTCAAACCCTCTCGAATCTTGCCTGCCCTGACACCTGCCGAAGTGTCCAGCCATACACTCTGGATGGGCGTATCTCACTCAGCTTTAACCAGTATGCCTCCCTTCCTGACACCGAGCAGGATGAAGTCGTTGCTATCCTCACTCAGGATGAGACTCCTGACGAAGTTTGGGACACTTTGGGCGAGCCTAGCGGGAGGTACGACTATTATGTTCGCTATTCCCCCCCCCCCTCCCCCCGCATTCTTTGCACCATTTCCTACCACACCAAAGAAGTGGGATGTTCCCTCCAATGGCACAACAGAGCCGTTGGCTGACAGCACCTGCGGCAACCAGCAGCCTCCTGTAGCCACAAGCCCGGCTCCACGAAAAGTGATGCCAGCAACACAGTGGAGATGCCGTTTTAACCAAAAGACAGCAAAGAAGCACCCTTTGTGGCGGCCAAAAACCAAAAAACACCAAGTTCCCGTTTGTGGAGACTATGCAGGAGATATACGCCCAGGGGCCTCTATACTCTGATCCATGGAACCTCCACAAGAAAGGACTGGTGACAATACACATCTCCTAGCCACACTGCATACAGACACCTAGATTGGCACCTCAGAGAATGACCCAGATGAGTATTGTGATTATCTTCAATATTATACTTGTTTGGGTGACACAGAAGTAATTGCTACCTTGGAAGAAGACTGGGGAATGGACTATCCCCAGCGGGCACCTCAGCGAGCAAAGTCGACAGAACGACAATGCTCATCATCAATTGTTCCAAAATACAGGCCCCCGGTGGAATCCACCATGGGCCCTGTTAATTACCCTCCTGCTGCAAGGCCAACGGAACCCAGTTCAAGCCAGGGACCGACAGCGGGGAGCTATTACCCGAAAGGCTTGAAATTCAAAACCAGAAACCCATCTGAATGGTGGAACCTCCCTTCTGCCCAGCAACAGACGGGAGCTATCTTCGTCATGCCCGCTCAGATCGGGCAATTCAATGACGTCTTCATGCGATGGGAATCCATTACAAAGAACACGGTTGCCTTGCATGGTTTTACTGATCCCCACAGTAAAACAGAGTTTATTGAAAATTTGCTTGGGGAATCAAAGAAATTAGCCTGGATCCAGTGGCGAATGGCATACCCCATGGAATATCAGCACCTATTAGACCATGCCGATGGGGCTGATGGTACTCGAAACATCCTCTCATATATCCGGACCATTTTTGCCCTTGAAGATCCTTACCAAGGATCAACTACGATACAAGAAGAGGCCTATCGAGACCTGGAAAGGTTGTCCTACCAAAATTTGTGGGATATAATCCCTTTCCTCCATGACTATATGCAGGTAGCTTCAAAAACGGGACGACTGTTCACGGGTCCTGAGCTATCAGAGAAGCTGTGGTCCAAAATGCCTGGCACTATTGGTAAAAAGATCAAAGCTGCATTCGAGGCCAAACACCCAGGTAACACGATTGGCGTTTACCCCAAAATTCTATTTACCTATAAATACCTTGAAGAAGCCTGCAAGGAAGCGGCCTTTACCCCGGCGCTCAACGACCTCTCCTCTGCCATGACATTCTGATCCCCGGGTACTATCAACGACCCCAACGGAAGTTTGGAGTTCGGCGGTTGACTACCTACAAAGGTAAGCCACACCCTTCGCATGCTCGAATCAAAAAGAAGAAGCACCTCATCCACAACAGGCGCTGTCGATCATTCCTTTGTGGGGAGGAAGGGCATTTTGCTCGAGAATGCCCTAATGAGCGTCACAATATCAAGCGCGTCGCCATGTTCAAGCAGCTTGATCTCCTTGAGGACTGTGAAATCGTGTCCGTACAGGAAGGTGATGACCCCAGTGATGCCATCTATAGTATTTCTGAAGGGGAAGACGACACGATAATCCTGTAGGAAGAAAAGCTATTTATGTTTCGGGAAGAAGATCGGACCTGGTGGATTGGCCCTACAGGAGGCTATCGTGCCATGGTTCAAGTCTCTCAATAACAGTACGAGTGTAGCCACACTTGGGAGGTAAATCAAGAGGTTCCTGACGCCTTTGAACATTGCTGTTGCTGCCAGGCGCCCTCCCAAAAATGCTACCGGATGCACTGCCCAACCTGCAAGCTGACAGTTTGTGGACGGTGCAGCTCATATTATTTCGACAAATGGATTTCTGTTGCCCAAACTACTCCCAGGTATGACACCAAAGCTTTATTACTTGAGCAACAGAATTATATATCTTCATGTGAAGGAGAAAAGCGGCAGCTACAACAACAACTATCCCTAGTCCAAGACGAAAGGGAGGCCCTCCAACAACGCCTCCTTCTCGCTCAGCAGGATAATCAACGCTGGCAACATGAGTCTGAGCATTGGAAGGGCAAGTACAAAGAGCTTGAAGATGCTACTATGGAACTTGATCGCATGATGCTTGAGCGAGAAGACCTTCAGAAAGAGATACAAAGACTCCACCAGGAAAAGGGGGCTCTAAAGCAGCATGAGGAGGAGCCGGCTGATACGGACCTCAACATTTTCCTTGTTGACACCACTCATTAGGTCCTCTCAGCCAAAACCCAGCTGCCAGTACAACCTCGCCGAGGCAAAAATATGCTATACAATTTGAAGGTGAAGTTTGATATTCCCCACATTGTGCCATTTGAAGTTAATGCCATTCTCGATACAGGAGCAACAACCTGCTGTACTGATCAAGGGGCGGTCCCTGTCAACGCCCTGGAAAACAACCCCTTCTTAGTACACTTCAGTGGCATCAACTCTCGCACCTCGGCCAACAAGAAACTTAAACTAGGCCGCATGTTGATTGGGGACAATGGTTTTCGGATCCCCTACACCTACGCCTTCCCAATGAAGTTGGGGGAAGACATTCAGATGATCCTCGGCTGCAACTTCATTCGGGCAATGCAAGGTGGAGTCCGCATTGTAGGAAATACGGTCACGTTTTACAAAAACGTGACCACCATTCACACTCTTCCATCAGTACCATCTGCAGCAGCCATTGAAGAATTGGAGTTAGAGGAAGAAGAGTACATACAAATACAGGAACTAGTGCGCTACTCAACGGACCAACAGCCATCACGAAAATTCACCAGCAAATTCGGCCCCTTGCTACAGGAGCTCAAAAGCCAAGGCTACATCGGCGACATTCCGCTGAAGTACTGGTCCAAGAACCAGGTATTATGTCACCTGGAGATCAAAAATCCGGACTTCACTATCGAAGACTGGCCCTTGAAGCACATCACGCCACAAGCCAAGGCCACACACGCAAAACATGTGAAGGCACTCCTGGACCTTGGGCTTATTCAACCCAGCAAAAGCCGGCATCGCACGACTGCAATAATCATGAACTCCGGCACAACAGTTGATCATCGTACAAGCCAAGAAGTCAAAGGCAAAGAACGGATGGTGTTCAATTACCGATGCCTAAATGACATCACCAATAAAGATCAATACAGCTTGCCCGGGATCAACACGATTCTACGGAAGGTCAGTCGAAGCCGCATATACTCAAAGTTTGATCTCAAATCAGGATTTCATCAGGTGGCTATGCATCCTGCTTCCAAAGAATGGACGGCATTTTGGGTGCCAGATGGCCTGTATGAGTGGCTCGTCATGCCTTTTGGCCTTAAAAATGCACCCGTCGTTTTCCAGAGAAAGAAGGACACCTGTTTTAAAGGTACGGAAGACTTTGTTGTGGTATATATTGATGACATCCTTGTCTTCTCTTCCTCTGAAGTAGAGCACGAGCAACATCTCCGAGTCATGCTACAGATCTGCTAGACTAATGGGCTAATCCGGAGCCCAACCAAGATGAAGTTAGCAGTCACTGAGGTGGAATTATTAGGGGCAGTGCTCAGTCACCAACGAATCAAGCTACAGCCCCATATTATCAAGAAGATTGCAGATTTTCAGGAACAGGAACTGACCACAACAAAAGGTCTCCGAGCTTGGCTCAGGATCTTGAACTATGCCCGGAGCTATATCCCTAATCTGGGGACTCTACTCGGGCCTCTATACGCAAAAACAAGTCCTACGGGGGAAAAACTCTGGAACTCCCAAGATTGGGACTTAGTCTACATGACAGGATGGGGCGGGGTATGCAAATGGAAGCCCCAAAAATTTGACCCTAAGTCGATGGAGAAGGATGGCCAGCACCCGAAGGTTTGGAGGTCCTCAACCTCGTCGCCACCCAGCTACAGGAAGCTCAGCAAGTGCCCTCTCAGGAGGTGAAGAAGCACCTGGCGATAGCCCAAGCCTTGTGTTACACTATGAACAGCAGCTACAGCTCCTCCGGCACCTCCCCATGTCCCTTGACGCCTATGATACCATCAGACGGCGGCTCCAACAGCTGGAATGACAGAGTGCCCAGGAAGCACTTACGGCTGTTCGACAGTTTCGTGACCTACACGCCCTGAAGCTAACTGAAGCCACAAAGCGCGCAAGACATAAAACCACGGGCAATTTCTGGGCCTAGTGGCATCTTGTTGTAACTCAGATTGATATCCAGCTTGAAACAGCAGTCAAACTCACAGCTGACTTAGCACAATGATTGCCCGCCTTCATGTTCTAAGCAAAGCAGGACACGGGGATAGCTTGCGCGTGAAGTAAAGTAGAAGTGATGTAAAGTAAAGTAGATGTGATGTAAAATAAAGCAGGTGCCCTTATCGCATCTGCTCGTATATGTGATGAGACAGGCTTCTCATCCAGACCTTTTATCATCTATAAAATCCCTCAGAGTCGCCTTGAACGACAGAGAGGAAGTTACCTGTTAAAACTTCTCCATTTCTTCTTCAAATCTCTTTTCCTTCCATTTCCCTTTTGGGATCTCTTTTCACCCGTTAAAACTTCTCCATTTCTTCTTCAAATCTCTTTTCCTTCCATTTCTCTTTTCGGATCTCTTTTCAGATACTAGGTGATACCAGGTGAAAAGAGATCCAAAAAGAGAAATGGAAGGAAAAGAGATTTGAAGAAGAAATGGAGAAGTTTTAACGGGTAACTTCCTCTCTGTCGTTCAAGGTGACTTCCTAGGCACGCTTTGTGGCTTCGGTTAGCTTCAGGGGGTGTAGGTCACGGAACTGTCGAACAGCCGTAAGTGCTTCCTAGGCACTCTGTCGTTCCAGCTGTTGGAGCCACCGTCTGATGGTATCATAGGCGTCATGGGACATGGGGAGGTCCCGGAGCAGCTGTAGCAGCTGTTCATAGTGTAAGACAAGGCTTGGGCTATCGCTAGGTGCTTCTTCACCTCCTGAGAGGGCACTTGCTGAGCTTCCTGTAGCTGGGTGGCGATGAGGTTGAGGACCTCCAAACCTTCGGGTGCTGGCCATCCTGAAATTACAAGAGAAGTGATTAGGCGGGAGAGAGTATCCGCCAACTGGTTATCCTCTCCGCTGATGTGCTCAAATTGGATGACGAGTCCTGTGCCAATAATGTAGTCAGTGAAGGCAAGCCAGTGAATGCGAGTAGGCTTATTATTGGCTGACTTATTGAAGAAGCTAATGATAGCCTGGCAGTCTATTCGAATTGTTAGCTCGGCCTTATCCAGGTAGTAGATTTTCAATGCTTCTAGTGTATTCATAACGGCAAATAGTTCCGCATCAATAGTGGATTTGATCGGGTGGAACCTCCCGCTAGCATAGGCACATACCTTCTCCATCGAATTAGGGTCAAATCTGCAATATTCTTGATAATATGGGGCTGTAGCTTGATTCGTTGGTGACCGAGCACTACCCCTAAGAATTCCACCTCAGTGACTGCTAACTTCATCTTGGTTGGGCTCGGGATTAGGCCATTAGTCTGGCAGATCTGTAGCATGACTCAGAGATGTTGCTCGTGCGCTGCTTCAGAGGAAGAGAAGACAAGGATGTCATCAATATATACCGCAACAAAGTCTTCTGTACCTTTAAAACAGGTGTCCATCTTTCTCTGGAAAACGGCGGGTGCATTTTTAAGGCCAAAAGGCATCACGAGCCAATCATACAGGCCATCTGGCACCCAAAATGCCATCCATTCTACGGAAGTAGGATGCATAGCCACCTGATGAAATCCTGATTTGAGATCAAACTTTGAGTATATGCGGCTTCGACTGACCTTCCATAGAATCGTGTTGATCCCGGGCAAGCTGTATTGATCTTTATTGGTTCTGTCGTTTAGGCATCGGTAATTGAACACCATCCGTTCTTTGCCTTTGACTTCTTGGCCTGTACGATGATCAACTATTGTGCCGGAGTTCACGATTATTGCAGTCGTGCGATGCCGGATTTTGCTGGGTTGAATAAGCCCAAGGTCCAGGAGTGCCTTCAAATGTTTCGCGTATGTGGCCTTGGCTTGTGGCGTGATGTGCTTCAAGGGCCGGTCTTCAATAGTGAAGTCCAGATTTTTGATCTCCAGGTGACATAATACCTAGTTCTTGGACCAGTACTTCAGCAGATTGTCGCCGATGTAGCCTTGGCTTCGGAGCTCCTGTAGCAAGGGGCCGAATTTGCTGGTGAATTTTCGTGATGGCTGTTGGTTCATTGAGTAGCACACTAGTTCCTGTATTTGTATGTACTCTTCTTCCTCTAACTCCAATTCTTCAATGGCTGCTACAGATGGTACTGATGGAAGAGTGTGAATGGTGGTCACGTTTTTGTAAAACGTGATCGTATTTCCTTCAATGCGGACTCCACCTTGCATTGCTCGAATGAAGTTGCAGTCGAGGATCATCTGAATGTCTTCCCCCAACTTCATTGGGAAGGCGTAGGTGTAGGGGATCCGAAAACCATTGTCCCCAATCAACATGCGGCCTAGTTTAAGTTTCTTGTTGGCCGAGGTGCGAGAGTTGATGCCACTGAAGTGTACTAAGAAGGGGTTGTTTTCCAGGGCGCTGACAGGGACTGCCCCTTGATCAATACAGCAGGTTGTTGCTCCTATATCGAGAATGACATTAACTTCAAATGGCACAATGTGGGGAATATCAAACTTCACCTTCAGATTGTATAGCATATTTTTGCCTCGGCGAGGTTGTACTGGCAGTTGGGTTTCAGCTGAGAGGACCTGATGAGTGGTGTCAACAAGGAAAACGTTGAGGTCCGTATCAGCCGGCTCCTCCTCATGCTACTTTAGAGCTCCCTTTTCCTGGTGGAGTCTTTGTATCTCTTTCTGAAGGTCTTCTCGCTCAAGCATCATGTGATCAAGTTCCATAGTAGCATCTTCAAGCTCTTTGTACTTGCCCTTCCAATGCTCAGACTCATGTTGCCACCGTTGATTATCCTACTGAGCGAGAAGGAGGCGTTGTTGGAGGGCCTCCCTTTCGTCTTGGACTAGGGTTAGTTGTTGTTGGAGCTGCCGCTTTTCTCCTTCACATGAAGATATATAATTCTGTTGCTCAAGTAATAAAGCTTTGGTGTCATACCTGGGAGTAGTTTGGGCAACAGAAATCCATTTGTCGAAATAATACGAGCTGCACCATCCACAAACTGTCAGCTTGCAAGTTGGGCAGTGCATCCGATAGCGTTTTTGGGAGGGCGCCTGGCAGCAACAGCAATGTTCAAAGGCGTTAGGAACCTCTTGATTTACCTCCCAAGTGTGGCGACACTCGTACTGTTGTTGAGAGACTTGAACCATGGCACGATAGCCCCCTGTAGGGCCAATCCACTAGGTCCGATCTTCTTCCCGAAACATAAACAGCTTCTTTTCCTGCAGGATTGTCGTGTCATCATCCCCTTCAGAAATACTATAGATGGCATCACTGGGGTCATCACCTTCCTATACGGATATGATTTCACAGTCCTCAGGGAGATCAAGCTGCTCGAACATGGCGACGCGCTTGATATTGCGCAGCTCATTAGGGCATTCTCGAGCAAAATGCCCTTCCTCCCCACAAAGGAATCATCGACAGCGCCTGTTGTGGATGAGGTGCTTTTTCTTTTCGATTCGAGCATGCGAAGGGTGTGGCTTACCTTTGTAGGTGGTCGACCGCCGAACTCCAAACTTTCATCGGGGTCGTTGATAGTACCTGGGGATCGGAATGTCATGGCAGAAGGAGAGGTCCTTGAGCGCTCGGGTAAAGGCCGCTTCCTTGTAGGCTTCTTCAAGGTATTTATAGGTAAACAGAATTTTGGGGTAAACACCAATCGTGTTACCTGGGTGTTTGGCCTCGAATGCAGCTTTGATCTTTTTGCCAATAGTGCCAAGCATTTTGGACCACAGCTTCTCGGATAGCTCAGGACCCGTGAACAGTCGTCCCGTTTTTGAAGCTACCTGCATATAGTCATGGAGGAAAGGGATTATATCCCGCAAATTTTGGCAAGACAACCTTTCCAGGTCTCGAGAGGCCTCTTCTTGTATCATAGTTGATCCTTGGTAAGGATCTTCAAGGGCAAAAATGGTCCGGATCTATGAGAGGATGTTTTGAGTACCATCAGCCCCATCGACATGGTCTAATAGGTGCTGATATTCCATGGGGTATGCCATCCGCCACTGGATCCAGGCTAATTTCTCTGATTCCCCAAGCAAATTTTCAATAAACTTTGTTTTACTGCGGGGATCAGTAAAACCATGCAAGGCAACCGTGTTCTTTGTAATGGATTCCCATCGCATGAAGACGTCATTGAATTGCCCGATCTGAGGGGGCATGACGAAGATAGCTCCTGTTTGTTGCTGGGCAGAAGGGAGGTTCCACCATTCAGATGGGTTTCTGGTTTTGAATTTCAAGCCTTTCGGGTAATAGCTCCCCGCTGTCGGTCCCTGGCTTGAACTGGGTTCTGTTGGCCTTGCAGCAGGAGGGTAATTAACAGGGCCCATGGTTGATTCCGCCGGGGGCCTGTATTCTGAAACAATTGATGATGAGCATAGCCATTCTATCGACTTTGCTTGCTGAGGTGCCCACTAGGATTAGTCCATTCCCCAGTCTTCTTCGAAGGTAGCAATTACTTCTGTGTCACCCAAACAAGTATAATATTGAAGATAATCACAATACTCATCTGGGTCATTCTCTGAGGTGCCATTCCAGGTGTCTGTATGCCGTGTGGCCAGGAGATGTGTATTGTCACCAGTCCTTTCTTGTGGAGGTTCCATGGACCAGAGTATAGAGGCCCCTGGGCGTATATCTCCTGCATAGTCTCCACAAACGGGAACTTGGTGTTTTTTGGTTTTTGGCCGCCACAAAGGGTGCTTCTTTGCTGTCTTTTGGTTAAAACGGCATCTCCACTGTGTTGCTGGCATCACTTTTCGTGGAGCCGGGCTTGTGGCTACAGGAGGCTGCTGGTTGCCGCAGGTGCTGTCAGCCAACGGCTCTGTTGTGCCATTGGAGGGAACATCCCACTTCTTTGGTGTGGTAGGAAATGGTGCAAAGAATGCGGGGGGAGGGGGGGGTGCGGAATAGCGAACATAATAGTCGTACCTCCCGCTAGGCTCGCCCAAAGTGTCCCAAACTTCGTCAGGAGTCTCATCCTGAGTGAGGATAGCAACGACTTCATCCTGCTCGGTGTCAGGAAGGGAGGCATACTGGTTAAAGCTGAGTGAGATACGCCCATCCAGAGTGTATGGCTGGACACTTCGGCGGGTGTCAGGGCAGGCGAGATTGGAGAGGGTTTGAGGAGCCAATTTATACCACAAAGTTGTGCGGTAGAGTACCGCTTCCCAGGGAGGGCATGGACGCCGTGACTTGCCAGATAGTCAATGACCACTGAGACTTCATAAGCAAAGGCCACGTTTGGAGTGTTCGAAAGCTTCCCGATTAGTCCTCAGGTAATCAGCAAGTTGGCCTCACCATGGTGCCAGGTATCATACCTGCGAGTAAGGATGGAGATTTGAATGTTCCTGCAAAAATCTCCTATTGTAAGCATCATATCAGGGATGATATAGACCAATTGGCTTCCTTGTGTGAGGTCAACTTCCATGGTGGCAATTAACGCCTTGTCACCCTACCACCGGTTGTCTCAGAACATGATAAGCGCCAGTGTTCCTTCTGCATGTCGATGGAGCACCTGCAGGCGTACCTGCATAACACCGAGGTGTATGAATTTCATACCACTCTTTCGTAGTTGCTGGTAGCTTTCTTCTTGGATGAAGTTTCGCTCCACTTGTGCATCCTCGACACAGCTAATGGACTCTTTCAAGTGGTGGATGTATACTCGGTGGTGCTCATCATCTATCCTGGAATGATATAGGACTTCTGCAGGAGCAATGGCTGCGCATTCTCGCATGGATAGGTGCAATTGTTCCTGAGGGTCTAGTTGCTGTTCCAGGATATACTGAGGGGCAGGTTGCCCAGTCAGACGATGTAAGATCCACCGTGTTGCTTGTTGTACGGTGTAGAGGCGTCGCTGATTACGCCTGTACCCCCTAATTTGGTCCTTGACCAGGGCCTGGGGTGCTTGTTCTAGCAGCATGACTTGGGATACCGCTGCTGCCATTCAGCTTTGCCTGTTCCTCCTGCAAGATTAGTAGAGGGTCTTTAAATACAAGGAGCCGCCTGCGTGGCTCGGGAGACCTGGTTTTTGGAGGTAGGGACAAATTGTTGAGGTTTGTGGTCAAAGACTCAAGGAAGGAAAAACTACTTTCTTCCTTCTTTTGTTTATCACTTAGGGACTTGATATTAGCCTGAACATCCCTAAGAGTTTCAGCTATCTGTACCAGGAGCTGGATTTGGGTATTATTCTACTTAATAATAGCTATATTCTGGGCTGAGACACTAATACAGTCACTAGGTTTGACAAACCCAACTGCTGGGTGATCTATGGGTTCAATGGCTTGTAGGGCTTCTTGGTACGTAGATGTTGTTTTGGCTGGAAGGAAGGTGTTCATTCACTGGGTAGTTTGATAATAGTGTTGAAACGCAATCCTAGGTACTCTGGGTTCTAAGTGTGGGGTATTGGTCCTACCTTATCGAACAAGAGACGAGTACTCACACAAGTGTATCCGTCATGCTCATCCGTCTGGCAGCTATTGCCTCTTGCAGGTTTACGCGCACTGCGGCCTTTTGCAATTAAGACACTGTGGCGTATGAGCCTCGCCTCCCCAAGACCACGAACACCTACTTCTCTCCCAATATTGACCTTGCGGTGGACTTATTAGGTCCAGCCTCTGTGCCACCCGAGGGGTCAATCCAGGATTTTCCCGAATTATATGATCTGGGTTTTAACGGCCATAAGGTACAGGAGAAACCTTCACACACATCCCCGTTGAGTACCTAGAAATGAGGTAATTACTCAGCCATGGAGGTGGGATAAACCAGGCAAGGAACTAAGCTCTGATACCAGGTGATACCAGGTGAAAAGAGATCCGAAAAGAGAAATGGAAGGAAAAGAGATTTGAAGAAGAAATGGAGAAGTTTTAACGGGTGAAAAGAGATCCCAAAAGAGAAATGGAAGGAAAAGAGATTTGAAGAATAAATGGAGAAGTTTTAATGGGTAACTTCCTCTCTGTCGTTCAAGGCAACTCTGAGGGATTTTATAGATGATAAAAGGTCTGGATGAGAAGCCTGTCTCATCACATATACGAGCAGATGCGATAAGGGCACCTGCTTTACATCACATCTACTTTACTTTACATCACTTCTACTTTACTTCACGCGCAAGGTAAGCAGATGCGATAAGGGAACCTGCTTTATTTTACATCACATCTACTTTACTTTACATCACTTCTACTTTACTTCACGCGCAAGCTATCCCTGTGTCCTGCTTTGCTTAGAAAATGAAGGCGGGCAATCGTTGTGCTGAGTCACCTGTGAGTTTGACTGCTGTTTCAAGCTAGATATTGATCTGAGTTACAACAGGATGCCACTGGGACCAGAAATTGCCCGTGGTTTTATGTCTTGCACGCTTTGTGGCTTCGGTTAGCTTCAGGGGGTGTAGGTCACGGAACTGTCGAACAGCCGTAAGTGCTTCCTAGGCACTCTGTCGTTCCAGCTGTTGGAGCCACCGTCTGATGGTATCATAGGCGTCATGGGACATGGGGAGGTCCCGGAGCAGCTGTAGCAGCTGTTCATAGTGTAAGACAAGGCTTGGGCTATCGCTAGGTGCTTCTTCACCTCCTGAGAGGGCACTTGCTGAGCTTCCTGTAGCTGGGTGGCGATGAGGTTGAGGACCTCCAAACCTTCGGGTGCTAGCCATCCTGAAATTACAAGAGAAGTGATTAGGTGGGAGAGAGTATCCGCCAACTGGTTATCCTCTCCGCTGATGTGCTCAAATTGGATGACGAGTCCTGTGCCAATAATGTAGTCAGTGAAGGCAAGCCAGTGAACGCGAGAAGGCTTATTATTGGCTGACTTATTGAAGAAGCTAATGATAGCCTGGCAATCTGTTCGAATTGTTAGCTCGGCCTTATCCAGGTAGTAGATTTTCAATGCTTCTAGTGTATTCATAACGGCAAATAGTTTCGCATCAATAGTGGATTTGATCGGGTGGAACCTGCCGCTAGCATAGGCACATACCTTCTCCATCGACTTAGGGGCAAATTTCTGGGGCTTCCATTTGCATACCCCGCCCAATCCTGTCATGCAGTCGTCGGTTTTGAGGATCATATGGCAGACTTCTGGTGGGATTTCTAGCTCTAACAGCTATTGCACCAAGGCTTTAATCCCTCCTAGTGGGAGGCCCACATGATGGGCTATTAGCTCAGTGGTAGAGCATGCCCCTGATAATTGCATTGTTGTGCCTGGGCTGTGAGGGCTCTCAGACACATGGATAGTTCAATGTGCTCATTAGTGCTTGACCCAAAGATGTGGATCATCCAAGGTACATTAGCATGGCATACTCCACCCGTTCAAATTAGAGTTTGAAACCAAACTTCTCCTTAGGAGTATTGGTGGGGCAATTCAGGTAAGATCCAATATAGATCTAACTTTCTATTCATTAGTGGGATCCGGGCGGTCTGAGGGGGACCACCACGGCTCCTCTCTTCTCAAGAATCCACATATCCCTTATCAATGTATGGATAGCTATCTCTCGAGCACAGGTTTAGGTTCAGCCTAGATGGGAAAATGGAGCACCTAACAATATATTTTCACAGACCAAGAACTACGAGATCACCCCTTTCATTCTGGGGTGACGGAGGGATTGTACCGTTCGAGCCTTTTTTCATGCTTTCTTGGAGGTCTGGAGAAAGCAACAATCAATAGGATTTCTCTAATCCTCCCTTCCTGAAAGGAAGAAAAGAACATGAAATTCTTTTTCCTTTCTACAGGGACCAAGAGATTGGATCTAGCCATAAGAAGAATGCTTGGTATAAATAACTCACTTCTTGGTCTTCAACCCCCTCAGTCACTACGAGCGCCCCCCGATCAGTGCAATGGGATGCATTTATTTATCTATCTCTTGACTCAAAATGGGAGCAAGTTTAAAAAAGGATCTTAGAGTGTCTAGGGTTGGACCTGGAGGGTCTCTTAACGCCTTCTTTTGTCTTCCCATCGGAGTTATTTCACAAAGACTTGCCATGGTAAGGGAGAAAGTAAGCACACTTGAAGAGCACAGTACAATGGAGAGCTCTATGCTACATTCAGGAAGGATGAATTGCTCCCAAAAATGAATTATTGATTCTCTCCCAATTGGTTGGATCATAGGTGTAATGATTTACTTCATGAGTGAGGTCTCTGGTTCAAATCCAGGATGGACCAGCTATGCCAGGGAAAAGGATAGAAGAGGCATCTGACTCTTTCATGCATAATCCACTTAGCTCGGGGGGATATAGCTTAGTTGGTAGAGCTCAACTCTTGTAATTGGGCCATTACGATTATGGGTTGGATGTCTAATTGTCCAGGTGGTAATGATAGTATCTTGTACCTGAACTGGTGGCTCACTTTTTCTAAGTAATGGGGAAGAGGACCGAAACATGCCACTAAAAGACTCTATTGAGACAAAAAGATGGGCTGTCAAGAACGTAGAGGAGGTAGGATAGGCAGTTGGTCAGATCTAGTATGGATCGTACATGGATGAGAGTTGGAGTCGGCGGCTCTCCTAAGGTTCCCTCATCTGGGATCCCTGAGGAAGAGGATCAAGTTGGCCCTTGTGAATAGCTTGATACACTATCTCTCTTCAACCCTTTGAGAAAAATATGGAAAAAGGAAGGAATATCCATGGATCGACCCCATCGTCTCCACCCTGTAGGAACTACGAGATCACCCCAAGGACGCCTTCGGCCTCCAAGGGTCACGGACCAACCATAGAACCTGTTCAATAAGTGGAATGCATTAGTTGTCCGCACTCTAGTTGGGCAGTAAGGGTTGGAGAAGGGCAATCACTCATTCTTAAAACCAACATTCTTAAGACCGAAGAGTCAGGGGGAAAAAAGGGGGAGAGCTCTCCATTCCTATTCTCCTATAGCTGGATTCTCTGGAACCACAAGAATTCTTAGAATGGGATTCCAACTAAGCACCTTTTAAGAAGAGTTGCTCTTTGGAGAGCACAGTATGATGAAAGTTGTAAGTTAGGGGGGAGTTATTATCTATCGTTGGCCTTTATGGTAGAATCAGTCAGGAGGCTTGAGAGGTGGTGGTTTACCCTATGGCAGATATCAGTTATTAGAGTTCACTTATCTCTAGCCTGTAAACTTAGCTGATACTATGATAGCACCCAATTTTTCTGATATGGTAGTTCGATCTATGATTTCTCATTCATGGATGTTGATAAGTTCCTTCCATTTAGCATTAGAAGCACCTTAAGATGGCATTGCCTTAACGTTAATGGCAAGGTTCAAATGAGGAAAGGCTTATGGTGGATACCGAGTCACCCAGAGATGAGGAAAGGTGTAGCAAGTGATAAAATGCTTCGAGGAGTTGAAAATTAGCATAGATCTAGAGATTCCCAAATAGGTCAACATTTTGAATTGCTGTCAAATCCATGGGCAGGAAGAGGCAACTTGGCAAACTGAAACATCTTAGTAGATAGAGGAAAATAAAGCAAAAGTGATTCCCGTAGTAGTGGGGAGCGAAATGGGAGCAGCCTAAATCGTGAAAATGGGGTTGTGGGAGAGCAATACAAGCATCATGCTACTAGGCGAAGCGGTGGAGTACTGCACCCTAGATGGTGAGAGTCCAGTAGCCAAAAGCATCACTAGCTTACGCTCTGACCCAAGTAGCACGGGGCACGTGGAATCTAGTGTGAATCAGCAAGGACCACCTTGCAAGGCTAAATACTCCTGGGTGACCAATAGGGAAGTAGTATCATGAGGGAAAGGTGAAAAGGAACCCCATCGAGGAGTGAAATAGAACTTGAAACTATGAGCTCCCAAGCAGTGGGATGAGAATGCCATCTTTAACCACATGCCTATTGAAGAATAAGGTGGCAACTCATAGGTAGTGGCTTGGTTAAGGGAACCCACTGGAGTCGTAGCAAAAGTGAGTCTTCATAGGGTGATTGTCACTGCTTATGGACCCAAACCTGGGTGATCTATCCATGACCGGGATGAAGCTTGGGTGAAACTAAGTGGAGGTCTGAACTGATTGGTGTTGAAGAATTAGTGGATGAGTTGTGGTTAGGGGTGAAATGCCACTTAAACCCAGAGCTAGCTGGTTCTCCCCAAAATGCGTTGAGGTGCAGCAGTTCACTGGACATCTAGGGGTAAAGCACTATTTCAGTGTGAGCCATGAGAGCACTACCAAATCAATGCAAACTCTGAATACTAGATATGACCCCAGAATAACAGGGGTCAAGGTCGACCAGTGAGACGATTGGGGATAAGCTTCATCATTGAGAGGGAAACAGCCCGGATCACCAGCTAAGGCCCCTAAATGACTGCTCAATGATAAAGGAGGTAGGCGAGTAGAGAGAGCCAGTAGGTTTGCCTAGAAACAACCACCCTTGAAAGAGTGCGCAATAGCTCATTGATCTGTCTTAGAGGGAAGCACTCGCACAACCAGGTGTGGATGAAGCAAAAGTGAGAATGTCAACTTGAGTAATGCAAACATTGGTGAGAATCCAATGCCCCAAAAACCTAAGGGTTCCTCCACAAGGTTCATCCACAGAGGGTGAGTTAGGGCCCAAGATCAGGCCGAAAGGCATAGTCGATGGAAAACAGGTGAATATTCATGTACTACTCCTTGTTGGTCACGAGAGATGGAGGAGGCTAGGTTAGCTAAAAGATGGTTATAAGTTCAAGGATGCAAGGTGACCTTGCTTTTTAGGGTAAGAAGGGGTAGAAGATAGGTTCTTACACGTTACTCACTTATCCGCCACTGGAAACACCACTTCCCGTTCGACTTGCATGTGTTAAGCATGCCACCAACATTCATCCTGAGCTAGGATCAAACTCTCCATGAGATTCATAGTTGCATTACTTATAGCTTCCTTGTTCATGGACAAAGAAGATTCAGAACTATCTTTCATTTCAAGCTATAACTTGTACCCATGCACTTCATATTAGCCTAGAGTTCACTTCCAGCAATATAGCCATCCCTACCCTATCACATCAATCCCACAAGCCTCTTATCCATTCTCGTTAGATCATGGCGGGCGAGGAGGGGGTGGCACAAGTCAAAATAAAAAAACTCCCATTGGGTTTAGGGATAATCAGGCTCAAACTAATAACTTCCACCATGTCAAGGTGACACTCTAACACTGAGTTATATTCCTTCCCGACCCCATCAAGAAATAAAACTGACTAATCCTAATGAAAAGGGTCGACAAACTCAACGCCACTATTCCTGAACAACTTGGAGCCGGGCCTTCTTTTGCATTATTACTATTATGGATATGGATAGAGTAAAATAATGGGAAAAATGGGATTCCATTGTCAACTACTCCTATTGGAAATAGGATTGACTACAGATTAGAACCATAGCACATGGTTTCATAAAATCCGTACGATTTTCATGATCTAAATCAAGTAGGTTTTGTTTTACATGAAGAAGATTTTTTTCAGCATGTTCTATTCAATACTAGTAGGAAAAGAACCCAACTGGGTATTGTTAGAAAAAGAGGGGAGGCAAAACCATGTCAAGATGATATGAATCACTCCTTCTTCTTGCGCCAAATATCTTACCATTTCTAAAGGAACCGGAGCTACATTTCTTTTCAATTCCATTCAAGAGTTCCTATGCATTTCCACGCTCGTTTTCCTTTTTTTTTGAGACCTCAAAAAATGAAATGGAGAAATTCCTTTTCTTAGGAACACATACAAGATTCATCACTACAAAAAGGATAATGGTAACCTCACCATTAACTACTTAACTTCATTTTCATTTATGAATTTCATAATAATACATGTCCTACTGAGATAGAATTTGTAACTTGCTATCCTCTCTTGCCTAGCAGGCAAAGATTGACCTTTGTCGAAAGACTAATTCATTCGGATCAACATAAGGGTCCAACTCCATTGCCAGAATCCATGTTGTATATTTGAAGCAGGTTGACCCCCTTGCTTCTCTCAAGGTGCAACCCTCTTCCCGCTGAGCCCCCTTTCTCCCTAGTCCATGAGACAAAATAGAATATAGGATTGGTACCAACAGTTCATCACAGAAGAAAGGACTCACCTAGTCAGGATCACTAACTAATACTAATATAATTGAAAAGAACTATCTTTTCTGTATACTTCCCCCGGTTCCATTGTTACCGTGGGTCTTACGCAATTGATCGGATCATATATATATCCCTTCAACACAACATAGGTCATCAAAAGGATCTAGGATGACTCACCAAAGCACAAAAGCCAGGATCTTTCAGAAAATGGATTCCTATTTGAAGAGTGTATAACTGCATGGATAAGCTCACACCAACCCATTAATTTTGGATCCAATTCGAGATTTTCCTTGGGAGGTATTGAGAAGGAATTGGAATGTAATAATATCGATTCATACAGAAGAAAAGGTTCTTATTGATTCAAACACTATACCTATGGAATAGGGATAGAGGAAGAGGAAAAAAGCTGAAGGTTTCACATAGTACTTTTGATCAAAAAATCAATCTAATTTATTTCATACCCTTCGCTCAAATGAGAAAATGGGTTAGATTCTATAGGATTAATGAACCTATGGAACTTCAGGAATGATGGAAGGGAATAAAAATAGAGGGAAAGAAAATTGAAACGAAATAAAGAATAAAAAAAAATAGAAGCAAATATAAATAAATTAAGTAGAAGATGGAAGAGCCTAGATTCCAAATGAACAAATTCAAACTTGAAAAGGATCTTTCTGATTCTTGAATAATCAAGGGCAAGGGGATTGATCGAGAAAGATCTCTGGTTCTTATTACTTATTCTTATTATCTTATTATAAGTTATAAGATCGTGATTTGATCCGCATATGTTATGTTTGGTAAAAAGAATAATCTTCTCCTTTGATTATAAATGGAAAGTGTTCAATGGAACATGAAAACCTGACTGAATTGGTCTTAGTTACTCTTCGGGATGGAATGGGAGAAGGGAAGAGATTCTCACAAATGAGGAAAAGGATTCAATTACTTTGAAAGAATTAAATGAGGAGTCGTATGAGGCAAAAATTTCATGTACGGTTCTGTAGACAGTAAGAGTGACTTATCTGTCAACTTTTCCACTATCACCCCCAAAAAACCAAACTCTACCTTATGTAAAGTTGCCAAAGTATGATTAACCTCTGGATTTGAAATCACTGCTTGTATATCAGGTACTGGCCATAATTTACAAGAACATTCTGTGGTATTATTAAGAGGAGGAAGGGTTAAATATTTACTGAGTGAGAGATATCACATTGTTTGGGGAACCTAGATGCTGTCGAAGTAAAGGATCATCAACAAGGGCGTTCTAGTGCATTGTAGATTATTATCCAAGACTTGTATCATTTGATGATGCCATGTGAATCGCTAGAAACATGTGAAGTGTATGGCTAACCCAACAACGAAAGTTTTGTAAGGGGACTGGAGAAGGCTACCATGAGACAAAAGAAAGATATTCTTTCTAAAGAGTTTCAATTCAGAACTATTACTATTCTATTTATATGTCCAAGGTCCAATATTGAAATCATTTCAGAGGTTTTCCCTTACTTTGTCCGTGTCAACAAACAATTTGAAATACCTCGACTTTTTTAGAACAAGTATGAGCCAAATAGCAATGATTCAAAGCACTTCTTTTTACATTACACTATTTCAGAAACCCAAGGACTCGATCGTATGGATATGTAAAATAAAGGATTTCCAATCTTAGCAGGAAAAGGAGGGAAATAGATACTCAATTTAAAGTGAGTAAACAAAATTCCATTCTTGAGCTTATAGATAATATACATATAGAATTTTGTGGAAAACTGTATTCGATGAAAGTCATATGTACGACTTGGAGGGTGATCTTTCATATCTTTTGAGATCCACCCTACAATATGGGGCAGAAAAGCCAAAATAAGTGATTCAATTTTAGCCCTTATAAAAAGAAAACTGATTCCTGAACCTCTTTCATGCTCATGTCACGTCGAGGTACTACAGAAGAAAAAACTGCAAAATCCGATCCAATTTATTATAATCGATTAGTTAACATATTGATTAACCACATTCTGAAACACGAAAAAAAATCATTGGCTTATGAAATTATTTATCGAACTATGAAAAAGATTAAACAAAAGATAGAAGCAAATCCACTATCTATTTTCAGTCAAGCAATACATGGAGCAAGACATGTAGGCGGATTGACCCATCAAGTTCCTATTGAAATAGGATCTACACAATGAAAAGAACTTGCCATTCATTGGTTATTAGGGGCATCTCAAAAACATCTGGGTCAAAATATGGCTTTCAAATTAGGTTCCGAATTAGTAGATGCTGCCAATGGGAGTGGCAATGCCATACGCAAAAAGGAAGAGACTAATAGGATGGCAGAGGCAAATAGAGCTTTTGTACATTTTTGTTAATCCATGAATAAGAATAGTCCATGGATCCATACATCTCGATCAGAAAAGAATCAATAGAAAAATAAAGAATCAGAATTGATCAATATCTTTCTCGAAACAAATAAAAAGGAAAAGAAAGATGAAAATAAATCATGGATCAACTAAGCCCTCTGGGGGGCTTGCTTAAGAATAAGAAAGATGAATCTTATGGAAATATCATGGAATAAGGTTTGATCCTATTTATTCATGGGGATTCCGTAAATATCCCATTCCAAAAATAGAAAGTTCAAAACAATTGGGACTTTTTAGAGATTGGATGCAGTTACTAATTCATTATCTGGCATGTATAGAATGAAAACTTCATTCTCGATTCTACGAGAATTTTTATGAAAGCCTTTCATTTGCTTCTCTTCCATGGAAGTTTCATTTTCCCATAATGTATCCTAATTTTTGGCCTAATTCTTCATCTAATGATCGATTCAACCTCTGATCAAAAAGATAGACCTTGGTTCTATTTCATCTCTTCAACAAGTTTAGTAATGAGCATAACGGCCCTATTGTTCTAATGGAGAGAAGAACCTATAATTAGCTTTTCAGGAAATTTCCAAACAAACAATTTCAATGAAATCTTTCAATTTCTTATTTTACTATGTTCAACTCTATGTATTCCTCTATCCCTAGAGTACATTGAATGTTTAGAAATGGCTATAACAGAATTTCTATTATTTGTATTAATAGCTACTCTAGGAAGAATGTTTTTATGTGGTGCTAACGATTTAATAACTATCTTTGTAGCTCTAGAATGTTTCAGTTTATTTTCCTATCTATTATCTGGATATACCAAGAGAGATGTATGGTCTAATGAGGCTACTATGAAATATTTACTCATGGCTGGGGCAAAGCTCTTCTATTCTAGTTCATGGTTTCTCTTGGCTATATGGTACATCTGAGGGGGAGATCGAGCTTCAAGAAATAGTGAATGGTCTTATCAATACACAAATGTCTAACTCTCCAAGAATTTCAATTCCGCTTATATCCATCACTATAGGAATTGGGTTCAATCTTGCCCCAGCCCCTTTTCATCAATGGACTCCTGACATATATGAAGGAATGTGGTTCATCCGACAAATTCCTACCTCTATATCTATCTTTGAGATGTTTGAATTTTTCAAAACTCCATAGACATGCAGAAGAGAAATTCTATTCCCACTCGAACCAAGACATAACTTTTACCAAAAGTTTATTGTGTTCTTTTTGTTCAAATAACAATTAAGGCAAAGCAAGGTCAGGAACAATGAATCTCTTTAGGATAAATAGATTATTTTGCAAGTTCATTATTATAGGTAGTTCCTACAAAGGATCTGACTAATGATGTATACAATACTTGAATTATCAATGTAAATGCTACATGTTCCGACAGATAACTATTCTATAGAGTTCATTAATATCCGAACTCATTAGTTTACCTCCATCTATCTGAATGATTGGTCTCAACTCAGGAGGAAGAATTGGTAATTGGTGCAAAATCATCCGTTTTGGTGCTACATTTGTTTGAATAAAATATTTAGCTAATTCCATGTGTTTAACCAAAAAATCCTTTCTTCTTTGAATTTTTCTATCTTCCCATTCATTTTTAGCTCCAATTGCCTCCTCGTCTCCTAATTCCTTCCATTCTACAAATGAATTATCTATAATAATTTGCAAATCCAAATCTGCTAATTGTTCTCTAATAGCACTTGCTCCCATCATGATTTCTCGATTTTGAAATGTCTCGATGCTTTGGGTAGTAAAAAAAAGTGGAATGCTATATTTCCAGGATTGGATTTCATATTCGAATGAACCTCGTAACTAGAAGAAAGTTGGTTTTTTAGATATGGGCCTAGTAAAAGAAATATTGAGATGGGTTTCTATAGGATTGGATTCCCCCCTTAAAAATCAGACGTTAAGGTTTCCTCTCATCCGGCTCAAGTAGTTATAGCAAATAAAGAAAAAGAAAGAGGGGTGAAATTTTGTTCAATAAAACCCTACAAAGGCTACTCCTTACTCAAGTTCCCAACGAGGACTAATACTTCATTAATTCATTCTTGTTTTGACTTTCTAAATTACTTAAATTCAATTTACAATTCATTTATGAAAAAAGGAAATGTGAAATTATTGAGTAGTCTACTTCCCTTCAAATGCTAAATCCACTTAAGCTTTTAAAGTTAATACTTTGGGACTCATAAGGAATTTACTTGTCTATATTTTGTCCCATTTGATCTTTTAGGTCCCTACTCACCTCGATGGTGCTTATGCCATTAAGTCCCTCGAAGCATATATGTGATAGATAAACTTTTGTAACCATGCCATAGTTACTTGTTTGAACAGAATCTCTTTCTAAAAGAAATGGAATGGCTAATTCCACGAAATTTTTTTTTAACGAAGTAAAATTAGTAATTCCATTCCTATTTATCTATTAGGGAATTGACCATGGATCAATTCCCTTTTTTTGGAAGTATCGAATACACACAACATTCTGAGCTTCATGTTAGTCCTTCCAAGACACATGTCAGAGCAGGGACATCCCAATCAAATTGAATGGGATGACAGTTTCTCAGTTTGAATCTGTAAAATGAAAATTTTGATCAAATCACACATCACAATATACTAGGCCTTCTAATTCCTTAAGGGATTTATCTAAAAGATTTGCGATATAACTAGGAAGATGTTTCAAATACCACACATGAGTCACTGGACATGCGAGTTTGATGTATCCCATTTGATATCTTTGTATCCAAGAATCAACAAACTCCACCCCACATTGTTCACAGTACTTCGGCCCTTTCTTTCCAGCCCTGATCACTCGATAATTTCCACAAGCACAAATTTCATTTTTTATAGGTCTAGAGATTCTTTCACAAAACAATCCATCTTTTTCCAGTTTATTGGTTTTGTAATGAAAAGTATAGGGTTCTGTCACCTCCCCAACCATCTCTCCATTAGCTAGGATTTTGTTGGCCCAAGCCTTTATTTGTTGTGGAGAAACTGGTCCAATTTGAAGTTGTTGATATTTATACTGGTCCATCATAGAATAGAAATTCGGATTCATTCAGATCAAGCTTCCTTCCTATTAATACAGAAGTTCTTCTCAGATACAAGGAAATGATTCAGTTCTAGAGACAAAGATTGTAATTATCGAATGAGCAAACGAAAAGATTCTGGAGCATCCTCAGGGTTAGGTACTATTCTTCCAATAATTGTAGTACCAAGTACCTCTTGACAAGCTATGATATGATCAGATTTATAAGTAAGCATCTCTTGTAAAATATGTGCAACACCAAATCCCTCTAGAGCCCCAACTTCCATTTATCCTACTCGTTGTCCCCCTTGCTTGGCCCTTCCTCCAAGGGGTTGTTGTGTAACAAGTGCGTAATGTCCGCTAGAATGTCCATGGATTTTATCATCAACTTCATGGATTAATTTCAAGATATAGGGTTTTCCTCTTAGAACAGGTTGTTCAAAAGGATCTCCTATTCTTCCATCAAATATTCTGCTTTTTCTCGGATACTCGAGTTCAAATACCCATGGATTTTTTGTTTGCTTACTAGCTGAATATAATTTAGAAAAGACTAGTTTTCTCGAAGCCTCTTGCTCATTTCTCTCATCAAAAGGTGCTATTCTATAATGTCTCTTTAGGAAGTCCCCCGCTAACTCGAGTGAACATTCAAATATCTGTCCCACATTCATTCGTGAAGGTACTCCTAATGGGTTGAAAGCCATATCAACGGGCATTCCATCTTGCAAATAGGGCATATCGTGTCTAGGCAAAATTTTGGAAATGATATCTTTATTCCCATGTCTTCTAGCTACTTTATCACCTACTTTGATTTCACATTTATATAAAATAGATATATGAATCATCTCTGGATTATAACTAGAACAACCCTTTTTCTGAATCCATCTCACATCAATAACTTGACCCCTTCCACCTATAGGTAGTTTTAGAGAAGTTTCTTTTACAGTGGATACGTGAATGCCAAATATGGCTCATAATAATCTATCTTTAGGGGCATACGATGATT
This sequence comes from Trichopus zeylanicus subsp. travancoricus, assembly GCA_005019695.1. Lineage (NCBI taxonomy): Eukaryota > Viridiplantae > Streptophyta > Magnoliopsida > Dioscoreales > Dioscoreaceae > Trichopus > Trichopus zeylanicus. Next base: position 43,543 of record RXID01016765.1, read on the forward strand.
CATTCATTGCCTGAGGTGTTAATTTACCTACTAAAATATCACCTATTTCTATCCACGATCCAAGCATCACAATTCCACAAAAGTAGGGACAAAGGGCTGGGCTCATTGATACTAGGGATACTGGATTTTTAGGATATATAGGTAAATTCTATATCTATAAAAGACTGTCAATTTTTTCGGTGGTTCTGTACATGTCCCAAACTAATATCAATAGAGATGAAATGACTTTTGCTTATTAATGATTGTCTCATGAAATTTTTTTGCTAAATGAAATGGAATCAAACAAATAAATAGTGAGAGTCAATTTGGGGATTTAGAACTATTAAAGTAATAGGTTAGAAATCCTATAAACTAAAGGACTCCCCATTTTTTTTCTAGGATTGAAGAAAGCATTATACGAAAGTCTATCCAAAACTTCATAATTATCTTACCCTACCTTAGTATAGGTAGTGTTTATTGACTCTATCTGGAATTAGATTGGATAGGCTATAATCTAATGGGAAATCAATTTAGGAGTTGTGGAAAGGACCGAAAATACTTTATATCAAGACTCACTAGAAGTTCTTAGTGCTCAGATATTCAAACAGGGTGGCTATGTCACCTTTTATTTTATTCTTTATAGATAGCCTTAAGTCAAAATCCTTATCCTTTTTTATTTTAACTATGCACCATTAATTTTACAATAATTATTGATCAATAAAATAATTCCTTCATGGAGATAGGAGGTATAATTCAACATGGATAGAGTAAGTCTCGCTTGGGTTGCTTTAATGGTAGTCTTTTCATTTTCCCTTTCACTTGTAGTATGGGGAAGGAGTGGGCTCTAGGTTATAATTGATTACTCCATTTGGTAATCAAATTGTATTAATTCTTTACTTTAATTGATCCTTTTCCAAAACCTTAACTCTTTCAAAATTATACTAAATTACAGTAAAAAAATACAACAATGAATAATAATCATTCAATCAAAGAATGAAGGATTACCATAGTTATATTTCAAGACTCAAATCTACATGTAATAGGAAACTTTTTTCCAACAGAATTCTTCCTAAATATTCTAATTTGATGCACCAGTTCTTAGTTCTTAATAGAATAATGGATATTAAATGAGAAAAAACAATCCCTATTGCTTTTCCTTAATTTTGTTTCCTCCTTTCTTTATTTTTTTTTTACTATTCTAAGAAAAAGTTATTCTACTATTATGACGATATATACTTGCTACTAGAAATGGCTAGAGATTCGATTATCAAAAGAGGTCCTACATAAGAAAATAGGAGTTTCCTTGCGTTCTACTCCTTTTCCAACCTTGAAGAAGTTAGTTACCATAGAACTACATGGATTATTTGTTAATAGTTCAATGATGACTTCTTGTCTTGAGATGGGAATCCAAAAAATATTTCTTTTCCTTCGTTTCATTTTTTTTATAGTATATAGTCATACTATTCTTGATTCTTTCTAGGAATTAGAAGAGTTGAGTTAGGCTTCCATTATTTTCTTTGGATTAATCAAAATCCATACAAATTGATCTATTGAAGAAAACAAAATAAAATAGAAAAGGATATTCAAATTTATAGATGTACGTCTAATATATGAGATATATATTATCCTACAATCTATATAAATTAGGATCTATATAAAGCCTATATCTATATACAATAAACTTTGACTAAAAATACTATACAAACAACTATAGAATAGAAGATAGTATGGTAGAAAGAACTAGAATAATATTCTAGTTCTTTCTACCACACTATCTAACATAGTATCTCAGATACTTCTGATTCCACCCCTAATCATTTAAGACTTGGAGTTTGAATCCCTTTCTTTCATTTCTTCAATCATTGATAAGAGCTAATAATTCAACTTTCAGTCAAATTAATCATTTTGACTGACTATTTTTATGTAGATGATAAGTGAAAAAGTAGTAGGAACTAGAATAAATAGTGCAGTAGCAATAAATGCAAGAATATTGACTTCCATAATCTCATTGTTTTTTGTTTCACAATAACATGGGATCTAATCCCATAGAAATGAGAGATTGTAATTCCTATAAATTCACTGGGATGAATTGAATCCTGATGATACTAAATCGGATCAATATTATGAATAATAATATCTAATGTATCAAATTGAATCATCGTCAAGAATTGAATAGTATAATATACACAAGAAAATTTTTATCCATAAAAAATAAAAAATGGGATTCCTGATCCAATAAGGAAATCCTATTGAATTTCTTTTTATGCATGTATGCCAACTTTAATCCAAAATCCAAAAGGAGGATACTCAAAAAATAAAAGACCAAAGAGGATCCTTTTATTTATTTTTTGAGTAAATTTGTTGGAATATTAAACTTTTATAGTTAACTTTAACTCTCTATTTTCCATCTCACTTTTATTCTTTGGGATATGTGTATAACCCATAGAATAGCAGTCATATGGTATTTTATATTTTATATGGTAATTGTATGTAAAAGTGTAAAAAAGATGGTAGGTGGTAGGTTATAGAAAAAAGTATAAGACAAAAAATTCAATGGAAAATTGGAATGAGAATGAAATAGATTTTTTCCAATTAGTAATTGAGAAAGCACTAAGAAAGTCGAGCTAAGCTAGAAAAAGTGTGATTTAACCCGAAAAATACTCTGCCAAGATAATTATGGTAAGTACATTCTCTATCGTACAATAAATCAATATAATTTGTGTATGTACTCCTACTATACTAAAAATATCGGCATTCTATTACATTTCATTGATCAAGAACAATTAAAAAAGAAAGTCAAACATGTATCTCTTACCATACTTAATTTAATATTAATACTACCACTTGTACCTACTCATGTCTCTCCCCAATCAATCGATATTGGGGAAAAAAAATGGAAATTTCCATATTATGGTCCTAGTTCAGGATTGACGGGGCATGAACCCATAGCTTCTGCCTTGATAGGGCAGTGCTCTGACCAATTGAACTACAATCTTGGTGAGGTCTATGATGGCATACATATTCTTAATGCTTAAGGATCATCAATCTAGATCATTAGAAAGATCAAAACGGATGAGAAAAACATATGGATAGAGGGAAAAAAAATGTGCTCTTTCTCTTTATTTCTACATATTGGACACTTCTGAAGGTTATATCATACTCATGGGACAATGAATTTTTGGGCTGAGCTGGATTTGAACTAGCGTAGACATATCACCAACTAATTTATAGTCCATCCCCATTAACCACTTGGGATCGACCCAAGAAGAATTAATTCTAGGCTTATTGATAATCTAATCCATGATCAACTTCTTTTTGGAGTACCATACCCCTAGGGGAAGTCATATCCCTACTGCCTCCTTGAAAGAGAGATGTCCTGAACCACTAGATGATAGGGGCATATCGCCCTAACCACCACCATACTACCATGATAGTATGAATAGTTTTTTGGAATTGTCAATATAATCTAATGTAATGACTAGATCCGAATCTGAAGAGTCTTTCCTATTTTTATGATGATACTATAGTAAGAGTAAGATTTTTCTTTTTTATATTCAAAAAATTTGGTTTAGGGTATGAATTTAATTCCATCATCACATGATTCAATAAGAATATCTTGCATTTTTTTATGTTGATGTCAGATTGGTACACGTATTGATCAAGTCAATCTTGTTTTGATTGATTACAAGTGATATTGGTCTTCAAAAAATTCACTACATTTATTTTATTTATTTAATTAAATACAATTCTATTAAATAATAATATTAATAATATTAAATATTAATACCCAATTATCAATTACTACTAGGCAACTCCCATTTTTTGTTCTTGAATGAGTATCTATATATGTACATATATAGATATATGCAGTAAACTCATAACTGAAGATGGCTAATTCATGAATTAAAAAAGAATAGGCCCTTTTAACCCAATGGAAGAGTAAAGCCATGGTAAGGCGTAAGTCATCGGTACAAATCCAATAAAGGGCTTTTTCCACTAAACTCAAGCTTAATCTTTAATTTTTGTTTTTTGCAGAGAATAAAGGTTGATACCTCTAAAAAAAAAGTAAAAGGGTAACTACTATATTATTATAATCAATTCTTATTATTGAAAGCTATAGTTACAAAGTTGAACAATTGGTAATTAATAATTGTACTGAGTATACCCTGCAGTAACATAGTAGTCATCTTCATGTCTCATTATTCAAATTATCTTGGGACATGAAGATTATTCTAGATATCCAATCATGATTATTAATCATAAAACCAAAGTATTCCTAATTGTTCCTATCAAACCTGCCGTAGAATTTTGAATCAAAAAAAGTAGGTGAACCTGACCCATTGAATCATGACTATATTCACTATTCTGATATTTAAATTTGATATACATTAAATTGTAGAAGCATATTTTATTTATTCCTTTTCCTTGGACCATGCAAAATTTTTTTAATATTTTTTTGATTTTATCTTTTTGTTACTGGATGCTCTTCCATCGGAAAAAATCATTATTATTTTTCGCTATAGATAAATATTTTGAAAATCTCTTTTGCAATATTTTTATTTGATTCCATAATTATATATTCTATTATTTTTTTATTGCAAAAATGCAATAGAGAACAAATTGGCAAGGAAAAAATAAGGAATTTTCTTTTTTTTGCCCCTTACTTAAAAGATATACTCGGTGGTATGAGTCATAGGACAATTCGAGGTTCAAATTCATATTCTTATTAACTTATTTTATTAAGTTAAGAATGGGATAAGAATGGAAATAGTAAGGTCTAATCAAATCGAACTCATGGATTTACCTAGGTTGCTATGTGTTCCAATAGAAAAGAAGAATTTGTATCTTTGAAACCTATCATGAAAGGCATTGAACAAGGATTTCCAATAGACAATCAAACTGTTGTAAGCCTCAAAATGATATGAGGTGTTCGAAAATGGTTGAAGTAATTGAATAGGAGGATCACTATGACTATAGCCCTTGGTAGATTTACCAAAGAAGAAAAGGACTTATTTGATATTATGGATTATTTGTTATGGAGGGACCATTTCATTTTTGTAGGTTGGTCCGGTCTATTGCTCTTTCCTTGTGCTTATTTCGCTTTTGGAGGTTGGTTTACAGGTACAACTTTTGTAACTTCATGGTACACCCATGGATTGGCCAGTTCCTATTTGGAAAGTTGCAATTTCTTAACCGCTGTAGTTTCTACTCCTGTGAATAGTTTAGCTCACTCTCTGTTGCTACTATGGGGTCCTAAGGCACAAGGAGATTTTACCCGTTGGTGTTAGTTAGGCGGCCTCTGGACTTTTGTTGCTCTCCATGGTGTTTTCAGACTAATAGGTTTCATGTTATGTCAATTTGAACTTGCTCGATATGTTCAATTGTGACCTTATAATGCAATCACATTCTCTGCTTCAATTACTATTTTTGTTTCTATATTCTTGATTTATCCACTGGGTCAATCTGGTTGGTTCTTTGCGCCCAGTTTTGGCGTAGCAGCTATATTTTGATTCATCCTCTTTTTCCAAGGGTTTCATAATTGGACATTGATGGCGATGGTGTAAATACATTCCATGCTTTTAACCCAACTCAAGTTGAAGAGACTTATTCAATGGTGACTGCTAACCGCTTTTGGTCCCAAATGTTTGGGGTTGCTTTTTCCAATAAATATTGGTTACATTTCTTTATGTTATTTGTACTAGTAACCAGTTATGGATGAGTGCACTTGGGGTAGTCAGTCTAGCTCTGAACCTACATGCCTATGATTTGGTTTCCCAAGAAATCCATGCAGTAGAAGATCCTGAATTTGAGACTTTCTACACCAAAAATATTCTCTTAAAGGAAGATATTCATGCTTGGGTGGCGGCTCAAGATCAGCCTCATGAAAACCTTATATTCCCTGAGGAGGTTCTACGCCGTGGAAACACTCTTTAATTGAACTTTAGCTCTAGCTGGTCGTGACCAAGAAACTACCAATTTCGCTTGGTGGGCCGGCAATGCCAAACTTATAAATTTGTCTGGCAAACTACTTGGGGCTCATGTAGCCCATGCCGGATTAATTATATTCTGGGCCAGAGCAATGAACGTATTTGAAGTGGCTCATTTCATACTAGAGAAACCCATGTATGAACAGGGGTTGATTTTACTTCCGCACTTAGCTACTCTGGGTTGGGGAGTAGGTCCGGGGGGGGAAGTTATAGACACCTTTCCCTACTTTGTATCTGGAATACTTCACTTAATTTCTTCTGCAGTTTAGGCTTTGGCGGTATTTATCATGCACTTCTTGGACCTAAAACTCTTGAAGAATCCTTTCCATTCTTTGGTTTTGTATGGAAAGATAAAAATAAAATGACTACAATTTTAGGTATTCACTTAATTTTGTTAGGTATAGGTACTTTTCTTCTAGTACTCAAGGCTCTTTATTTGGTGCCGTATATGATACCTGGGTGCCAGGGGGAGGAGATGTAAGAAAAATTACCAACTTGACCCTTAGTACAAGAATTATATTTGGTTATTTATTAAAATCCCCTTTTGGAGGAGAAGGCTGGATTGTTAGTGTGGATGATTTGGAAGACATAATTCAAGGGCATGTATGGTTAGGTTCCATTTGTATACTTGGCAGAATTTGGCATATCTTAACCAAACCCTTTGCATGGGTTCGCCGTGCATTTGTATGGTCTGGAGAAGCTTACTTGTCTTATAGTTTAGGTACTTTATCTATCTTCAGTTTAATCACTTGTTGTTTCATTTGATTCAATAATACCGCCTATCCTAGTGAATTTTATGGACCCACTAGACCAGAAGCTTCTCAAGCTTAGGCATTTAGTTTTCTAGTTAGAGACCAATGTCTTGGGGCTAACATGGGATCCGCCCAAGGACCTACTAGTTTAGGTAAATATCTAAAGCGGTCTCCGATCAGAGAGGTTATTTTTGGAGGGGAAACTATGCATTTTTGGATCTCCGTGCTCCTTGGTTGGAACCTATAAGAGGCCCCAATGGTTTGGACTTGGGTCAGCTAAAAAAAGACATACAACCTTGGCAAGAATGACATTTGATAGAATATACAACCCATGCTCCTTTAGGTTCTTTAAATTCTGTTGGTGGCATTGCTATCGAGATCAATGGAATCAATTATGTCTCTCCTAGAAGTTGGTTGGCTACCTCTCATTTTGTTCTAGGATTCTTCTTATTTGTGGGTCATTTGTGGCATGCGGGATGGGCCCGTGCATGATTTGGAACCTGTTCTTTCTATGACCCCTCTTAGCTAAGATTTTATTATACTTATATATATATATACTCATTCTACATTTTTTTGTTCTGGCTCGGCTAAGTGAGATAGCTGAGCCATTCCCTTTTATGATAGTGGGCCAGACCAAATGAATAAAAAAATAAATTTATTCAACAAACAAAAATGAAAGGAGAGAGGGGGATTCAAACCCCCAATAGTTCTTTGTTCAAAACTATACCGGTTTTCAAGACCGGAGCTATCAACCACTCAGCCATCTCTCTGATGGGTATTCTATATTTTATTACTATGAATAGAACATAACCATATGAGGTGATACACTAACTATCTGTACTGTAGAAACATCCCAGATACGAATCTATATTTCTATGTATTTATCTATATACTATATATATACATGTATACATATTGACATAATCCACTATGTCTATTTGTGGAGTAAATACTAAACTCCCCCTGACCATATGCTCGAATAAAAAAAAAATAAAGCGTAATAAGTTCTAAAGAATCAGTTGATTCACAGTTGAATCCCTACATGATTTTACTAAGGGAGGGATCAAATGAAATGGTATAGTTTATAGTTCATTTGTTGGTAACTTGGAGGATTACAAAAATGACTATTGCTTTTCAATTAGCAATTTTTACATTAATTTTAACTTCATCAATCTTGCTGATTAGTGTACCCATTATATTTGCTTCTTCTGATGGTTGGTCAAGGAACAAAAATGTTGTATTTTCATGTACATCATTATGGATTGGATTAGTCTTTCTAGTAGCTATCCTTAATTCTCTTATTTCTTGAATTTCTTTTGATCCAAAAATGCCACTCTTTTTTTAAAAAGTATTGTGAAAGACATTAAGATTCAATTTGAAGTATCGGAGTATCTGGCCATGTGCAAATATGATCTGAACGCATATATGATATATCATATATGTGAGGGCATATGCATGTGTATCAGAAAGGAAGAAAATGCGGATATGGTCGAATGGTAAAATTTCTCTTTGCCAAGGAGAAGATGCAGGTTCGATCCCCGCTATCTGCCCATAGTGAAGTAATATACTTCTTAATAAAATTTCAATTTAAGAAAACATTTGGAATAGTTGACTATGATAGTATCGTAGTTTTATCTTCCTCCTTTTTATCTCCCATCCAAACAAAAAATGTTGTGGAGACAGGATTTGAACCTGTGACTTCAAGGTTATGAGCCTTGCAAGCTACCAAACTGTTCTACTCCATGCTAAAGAACTAGGAACTAATAGACAAAGAAAGATTATATATGCCTCTCTACAATATCTATACAAATAGAATAGTCTATTTATACATAATGGTAAAGAGGGCCCCTCTATGATCTATGATCATAGAGATCTATACAAATATCAAATGCTAATTTTACCTTTACCAACTTGATCTTATTGCACCCAGTAGCAAAGAACCATTTCTCGAAGTATGTATCCGGATAACCCAAAGTCTCGATAGTTACATCTAGGTCTTCTAGTCAAAAAACAACATCGATGAAGACATATAGGTGCACTATTACATGGTGGGGATTGCAATTTTCTATGAATTTTCCATTTTTCACTCAACAATAGAACTTTGCTTATTTCTCTTTTTGAAGATCGACGAATCAAATGATATTTATGTTCTAGTTTTTGCCATTTCTTCCCCCTATGGATCAAACCTTTTTTGCCATAATGTTCCTATTATTATCAATGATAGAGTTTAGGTCCTAGATGTAAACAAAAATAGAAGAAGGTCGATCTCCCTCCCTCTCCATTGAAAGAAATGATATTGTTGCTGATATAGTACATAAAAAAATAAATAACTAAATTAACCAAATTTTCCAGATGTAGAGGCAATCAAGAAAGCTGCATAAGTAAATATATAACCTACACAAAAGTGAGCTAATCGAACCAATCTTGCTTGGACAATGGAAAGAGCCACTAGCTTATCTCTCCACTAAATCAAATTAGCCAAAGGTGTGTGTTCATGAGCCCATGCTAAAGTCACAATCAATTCATGCCAATATCCACGCTAGGAAATTAAGAACATAAATCTAGTAGCCCAAACAAGATGTCCAAATAAAAACATCCATGCCCACATGGATAAACTATTCATACCAAAATGATTATATCCATTGATAAGTTGTGAAGAGTTCAACCATAGATATTCCTTAACCATCACATCAAACAAGTGGAGGATTCATTAAATTGTGAAAGGTTACCCTGCCATAATGCGATGTGTTTCCAATACTAATAAAAAGTCACCCATCCAATGGTATTTAACATCTAGAAAACTGCCAAATAAAATGCATCCCAACCGGAAATATCACAAGTACCGCCATGTCCTGGGCCATCAAAAGGAAAACTATAACCAAAATCCTTTTTATCTGGCATTAGCTTAGAACCACGTGCATCTAAAGCACCTTTTACTAAAATCAATGTAGTTGTGTGCAAACCTAGAGCAATAGCATGGTGGACCAAGAAATCTCCAGGACCTATTGTTAAGAAGAGTGAATTACTATTCTCATTAATAGCATTCAACCAGCCGGGTAACCATATGTTTTGACCCGCATTGAATGCTGGGCCATTCGTTGAAGATAAGAGTACATCGAACCCATACAAAGTCTTACCATGAGTAGATTGTATCCATTGGGAAAATATGGGTTCGATCAAGATTTCTTTTTCCGGAGTACCAAAAGCGAGCATGATGTCATTATGAACATAAAGTCCCAAAGTATGGAATCCCAGAAATAGGCTGGCCCAACTTAAATGAGATATGATAGCTTCTTTATGGTCTAACATTCTTGCTAATACATTATCCTCATTATGTTCTAGATTATAATCTCTAATGAAGAATATAGCTCCATGAGCAAAGGCTCCTGTCATGATGAATCTTGGGATGTATTGGTGATGAGTATATAATGCAGCTTGAGTAGTAATGTCTTGTGCTATGAATGCATAAGTAGGCAAAGAGTACATGTGTTGAGCTACTAAAGAAGTAATAACCCCTAAAAAGGCTAGAGCAAGACCTAATTGAAAATGAATTGAATTATTGATTGTGTCATAAAGGCCCTTAAGCCCATGTCCTAATTGACCCCCTGGGGAATATGTGCTTCTAAAAGATCTTTGATACTGTGCCCAATCCCGAAGTTAGTTCTATACATATGACCAGCAACGAGAAAAAGAAATGCAATAGCTAAATAATGATGATCAATATCGGTCAGCCATAAACTTTTCGCTTGTGGATGGAATCCTCCAAGAAGGGTTAGAATGGTAGTTCCTGCCCCCTTGGAGGTACCAAATAAATGACTGCTGGAATCAGAGTTTTATGCATAAAGATTCCACTGACTAGTAAAAAGTGGTTCCAATCCTTGGGGATGTGGTAATATGCTTAAGAAATTATTCCATCTAAGATACTCCCCCCAGATTCGGGAATAGTGACATGAACTAAATGTCCTACCCAAGCCAAAGAACTTAGTCTGAAAAGTCCTGACAAATGACGATTGAGATGTGATTCAACATTTTTAAACCACAAAATGCTTGGTCTCCATTTTGGTTGTAGGTGTAACCAACCCACTATTAAAGATATACCAAAAATACATAATAGAAAAAGATCTCCAGTATAAAGATCTTTATTGATGCGTAATCCAATTGTATACCACCACTGATAAAGACCTGAATAAGCAATATTCACAGGGCCGATAGCACCTCCTCGAGTAAAGGCCTCGAAGGCAGGTTGACCAAAATGAGGATCCAAAATTGCATAAGCAATAGGTCTTACATGTAAAGGGTCCTGTATCCATGACTCCAAATTTCCTTGCCAAGCTACATGAAATAGATTTCCAGATGTCCACAGAAAGATTATTGCTAACTGCCCAAAGTGAGAAGCAAAAATGTTCTGATAAAGACGTTCCTCAGTAATATCATCATGACTTTCAAAGTCATGTGTGGTAGCAATACCAAACTAAATATGACGAGTAGTGGGGTCCTGAGATAAAGCTTGGATAAACCTTGTAAATCTTAATGCCATAATGCCTTTCAAATCCTCCTAGCCATTATACTACTGCAATAATTCTTGCTAAGAAGAATGCTCATGTTGTGGCAATTCCACCCAGAAGGTAATGGGTTACTCCTACAGCGTGTCCTTGTACAATGCTCAAGGCTCTAGGCTGAGTAGCAGGAGCAACTTTTAATTTGTTATGAGCCCAAATGATAGATTCAATAGGTTCTTGCCAATAACCATGGCCACTGAATAGAAACATTAAAATGAAAGCCCAGATAAAATGAGTACCTAAGAAAAAAAGACCATATGCAGATAATGAAGAACCATAAGACTGAATTACCTGAGATGCCTGTGCCCATAAGAAATCTCACAAGCACCCATTAATAGTAATGGAACTTTGTGCAAAGTTTCCTCCTGTGATATGGGTTACCACTTCTTGATCAATTATAGTGTCCCAAACATCTGACTGCATTTTCCAACTAAAATGGAAAATTACTACCGAAATTGCATTGTACATCCAGAATAGACCTAAGGAGACATGATCCTAGGCAGATACTTGACATGTTCCTCCTCTTCCAAGCCCATCACAAGGGAAATGAAAACCGAGATTTGCTTTATCAAGCATCAAACAGTAACTGCGAGCAAATAGATCACCTTTCAGTAGTATCAATACAGTCACATGGATCATAAATGCATGAATGTGATGGACCTAAAAGTCTGCGGTTCCTAATGGAATAGGTAACAAAGCTACTTTGCCGCCTACTGCTACTAATTCATCACCTCCCCAAGTTAAGCTGGTACTTGTTGTTGCACTAGGAGCTGTTACACCCGGTGCTAAAGCATGGGTGTTTTGTACCCATTGAGCAAAGATGGGTTGGAGTTGTATAGCAGTATCTGAAAACATATCTTGGGGACACCCTAAAGCACTCATGGTATCATTATGAATATATAAGCCAAAACTATGAAACACTAGAAATATACATGCCCAGTTAAGATGTAATATGATATGATTACATCACAGTGCCTAAGGACATGATCTAATAGATCATTGTATTGAGTAATTGGATCATAATCTCTTACCATAAAAATAGCTGCATATGCAACAGCACCAACTATGAGAAATCCACCGATCCACATATGATGTGTGAATAGTGAAAGTTGTGTACCATAGTTAATAGCTAAGTATGGATAGGGGGGCATGGAATACATATGGTGAGCTACAACAATGGTTAAAGAACCTAACATAGCTAGGTTAAGAGCTAATTGAGCATGCCATGACGTTGTTAGGATTTCATAAAGGCCCTTATGACCCTGGCCTGTAAGTGGACCTTTATGGGCTTCTAAAATGTCTTTAAGGCCATGGCCAATACCCCAATTAGTCCTATACATATGACCGGCAATCAAGAAAAGAATTGCAATTGCTAAATGATGATGTGCTATATCGCTCAGCCACAGACCTCCATGGAAACTCAGAAATTCTGCATATTTTGACCAATTCAAGGTGAAAAAGGGGCTTGCTCCCTTGGCAAAACTAGGATAAAGTTGAATCAAAAGATCCCAATTCAAGATAAAATCATGAGGAAGTGGTATCTCTTTAGGATCAACTCCAGCATCGAGAAATTGGTTAATAGGTAAAGATACATGGATTTCGTGTCCTGCCCAAGAAAAAGACTCAAGTCCTAGTAACCCTGCGAAGGGGTGATTCAACATAGATTCTACATCTTGGAACCAAGCCAATTTTGGCACTGCTTTGTGATAATGGAACTGGCTAGCAAAAAGCATTAAGGATGCAAAGACCACCAATTATGGTACAATAGAGTTGTAATTCACTAGTTATTCCATATGCTTGCCAATTATGGTACAATAGAGGTTATTTGTATTCCCTGGAAACCCCCGCCTACATCACCATTCAATATTTCTTGACCTACTATTGGCCAAACCACCTGTGCACTATGTCCAATGTGAGTAGGATCACTTAGCCATGCTTCATAATTGGAAAAATGGGCACCGTGGAAGTACATGCTGCTCAGCCAAAGAAAGATAATGGAGAGTTGGCTGAAATGAGCACTAAATACTTTTCGAGAGATCTCCTCTAAATCACGGGTATGACTATCAAAATCATGAGCATCAGCATGTAGGTTCCAGATCCAAGTGGTAGTATTGGGACCCTTAGCTATTGTTCTTGAGAAATGGCCGGGTCGGGCCCATTCTTTGAAAGACATTTTTATAGGATCCCTATCTACAACAATTTTTACTTCTGGTTCCGGTGAATAAATAATCGTTAAGTCCTCCTCTTCCTGGACAACACATACAAAGAGACCTGCCAATAGTCAGATTTTTAGTGAACCTTTGAAAGATGGATATTTTATTTAATTTATGATTAGTCCCTTTTTTTTCCTATCTCCTATCCATCTATTTAGTTTTTCACTAGAGCAATTATGATATCCAAGTCGATCCGGGGCAAGTGTTCGGATCTATTATGACATAATGATGAGGTGCCTAATGGACAATTTAAAATCTTGTAAAACCTTTTCTCATAAAACCCTTTCCTAGTGTGATGAAAAAACTATTTTTTGTGCAACCTAACCTAGTCTAATATATTTCTATCTAAATGTATAAATGCCCATATGTATCTACTTCCATGGAACATAATATCTTAATTACTGTACTGCATTACATTACATTAAAAATCATAAAATAATTCATTAGAATTAATAGGATTCATTTCGATATTTATATTTAGTCATTCAAAGGTATTCTTTCCTTTATTAGATTAGTTTTCTGTACTCGTATCTCCTTTATCCATATAAGATACCATATAATAATGATTTTAGAAGTAAGAGATATAATGAAATATCTAATTGAATCTTATCATAGGATATGTATGATCTATTTTATTTGATTAATAGATCCAACAATCAATTGTAATGAATTACAAATTTTTTTTGAATTCTAAATGCCTCGTAATCTTCAACCAATTATGTGCTTCAATATAATTATTTGGGGTAAGCGCTATATCCTATTTCCAATACTCAGTAGCTTGATTGAACCAAACTTCTGGGATTTCAGAATCACCCTGTAGAATGGCCTGTTCTCCCTAGTTGGAATAGGTGAGTAAATTCCTTTCCTTAGAACCATACTTGAGAGTTTCCTACCTCATACTGCTCAGCAATTGATTCTTTTGGCATCCCATTTTAATCTATACTAACTGTATTAGATTTTTAAGAAATGAACCCCCCCTTAACAAAAAAAAGGGACGGGGGGGGGGGGGGGGGGGGGGGGGGCGTGGGGGTGGGGGGGGGGGTGTAAGGAGATATTTCCTTATCTCATTACCATGAGAGGTAATGATCCCACAAACAAAGGAATTCTACAGTACAAGATAACATAAAAACAAACAGACTAATTTAGTTCCAAAAAAAATGTGAACCCTTCACTTAAATTATAAATTGAAATTATGCTTTTGGTAAGGAGAGATATGAAATATCTAAATCAGATTGAATTTCATCCCAATTATCAAAATATTGATTATTTATATAGTATACCAATGAATAGAACTATTACTATTGAATAGAACTATTACTATTTCATCTAAGTTGAATAACCAAGACAAAGATTTTTTTTATTCTTATGGAACCATTGATCGGTTGAACCTATATTGCAGTAATATGAATGACTCACTATTTATTCAATTTCTATTTCTGGTCAATAATAAGATTATATTATATAGGAGAGATGGCCAAGTGGTTCAAGGTGTAGCGTTGGAACTGCTATGTAGGCTTTTGTTTACCGAGGGTTCGAATCCCTCTCTTTCGTTTATTTATGTTAATTCATCAATGTTACTGACTACAATATATCAAATATAATAAGAATCGATATCCTTATTCCAACACTAAGACTTATTTCTATTTGATAGAGATTATCTATTCCTAATTACATTACTTTGTTTGATACGTAAAATACAAATATAAATATTAGAAAGAGTGAAGATAAATGAAAATCCTTGATTTATTTATAATACATAAGGAGATATTTCCTTATCTCATTACCATGAGAGGTAATGATCCCACAAACAAAGGAATTCTACAGTACAAGATAACATAAAAACAAACAGACTAATTTAGTTCCAAAAAAAATGTGAACCCTTCACTTAAATTATAAATTGAAATTATGCTTTTGGTAAGGAGAGATATGAAATATCTAAATCAGATTGAATTTCATCCCAATTATCAAAATATTTATTATTTATATAGTATACCAATGAATAGAACTATTACTATTGAATAGAACTATTACTATTTCATCTAAGTTGAATAACCAAGACAAAGATTTTTTTTATTCTTATGGAACCATTGATCGGTTGAACCTATATTGCAGTAATATGAATGACTCACTATTTATTCAATTTCTATTTCTGGTCAATAATAAGATTATATTATATAGGAGAGATGGCCAAGTGGTTCAAGGTGTAGCGTTGGAACTGCTATGTAGGCTTTTGTTTACCGAGGGTTCGAATCCCTCTCTTTCGTTTATTTATGTTAATTCATCAATGTTACTGACTACAATATATCAAATATAATAAGAATCGATATCCTTATTCCAACACTAAGACTTATTTCTATTTGATAGAGATTATCTATTCCTAATTACATTACTTTGTTTGATACGTAAAATACAAATATAAATATTAGAAAGAGTGAAGATAAATGAAAATCCTTGATTTATTTATAATACATAAGGAGATATTTCCTTATCTCATTACCATGAGAGGTAATGATCCCACAAACAAAGGAATTCTACAGTACAAGATAACATAAAAACAAACAGACTAATTTAGTTCCAAAAAAAATGTGAACCCTTCACTTAAATTATAAATTGAAATTATGCTTTTGGTAAGGAGAGATATGAAATATCTAAATCAGATTGAATTTCATCCCAATTATCAAAATATTGATTATTTATATAGTATACCAATGAATAGAACTATTACTATTGAATAGAACTATTACTATTTCATCTAAGTTGAATAACCAAGACAAAGATTTTTTTTATTCTTATGGAACCATTGATCGGTTGAACCTATATTGCAGTAATATGAATGACTCACTATTTATTCAATTTCTATTTCTGGTCAATAATAAGATTATATTATATAGGAGAGATGGCCAAGTGGTTCAAGGTGTAGCGTTGGAACTGCTATGTAGGCTTTTGTTTACCGAGGGTTCGAATCCCTCTCTTTCGTTTATTTATGTTAATTCATCAATGTTACTGACTACAATATATCAAATATAATAAGAATCGATATCCTTATTCCAACACTAAGACTTATTTCTATTTGATAGAGATTATCTATTCCTAATTACATTACTTTGTTTGATACGTAAAATACAAATATAAATATTAGAAAGAGTGAAGATAAATGAAAATCCTTGATTTATTTATAATACATAAGGAGATATTTCCTTATCTCATTACCATGAGAGGTAATGATCCCACAAACAAAGGAATTCTACAGTACAAGATAACATAAAAACAAACAGACTAATTTAGTTCCAAAAAAAATGTGAACCCTTCACTTAAATTATAAATTGAAATTATGCTTTTGGTAAGGAGAGATATGAAATATCTAAATCAGATTGAATTTCATCCCAATTATCAAAATATTTATTATTTATATAGTATACCAATGAATAGAACTATTACTATTGAATAGAACTATTACTATTTCATCTAAGTTGAATAACCAAGACAAAGATTTTTTTTATTCTTATGGAACCATTGATCGGTTGAACCTATATTGCAGTAATATGAATGACTCACTATTTATTCAATTTCTATTTCTGGTCAATAATAAGATTATATTATATAGGAGAGATGGCCAAGTGGTTCAAGGTGTAGCGTTGGAACTGCTATGTAGGCTTTTGTTTACCGAGGGTTCGAATCCCTCTCTTTCGTTTATTTATGTTAATTCATCAATGTTACTGACTACAATATATCAAATATAATAAGAATCGATATCCTTATTCCAACACTAAGACTTATTTCTATTTGATAGAGATTATCTATTCCTAATTACATTACTTTGTTTGATACGTAAAATACAAATATAAATATTAGAAAGAGTGAAGATAAATGAAAATCCTTGATTTATTTATAATACATAAATGGGAAAATAAACTCTTAGATTTATTTATAAAAATTT
>RXID01016767.1:0-72677 GCA_005019695.1 Trichopus zeylanicus subsp. travancoricus
GTTTGAGTTAAAGTAGGGAATCCAAAGTTGGATTTAGATTTCTATTATTACTGAGTTGAATTGTGTAAAACTCAGGTCCAATAGAGTCTATAATATACTATAATATATAGCACTTATGTGTGGCGTAGTATTGAGATTGAACTAGAGAGAAAGAGAGAGAGGAATAGAGAGAAGAGAAAGAAAGAGAGTGTTGGCTCTCGTGTGTGGGTCTTTCTAGTGCTTCTCGGTGGTCTCTCGTGGTGGTTCCTCGTGGTACTCTCTTGAAGATTTTCTCTGAAGGTGGAGGCGTTGCCGAGGCTTGGAGAAAGAGTTTAGTTGAGTAAGAAAGAGTAAAGTCGTTCTTATAAACTCTTGTAAAAACCTTTATCTATTGATAGTGGATCTCCCGTTGTCTTATCTTGTTATTTCCTTTTATCTTGTATTACTTCTCGTTTCTTGTGTTGTTTGAGAATAAGGCGATCCGTGAAACTTCCGCTGCGAATCCCAACAATTGGCATCAGAGCCTAGAAGCAAACAACCAAGATGACAAAGTCCTTACTCGAGGTGGAGAAGTTTGATGGCAAGATAAATTTTGCCTTATGACAAAAGAAGATGAAGGCGGTTCTTACTTTTCAAGGTCTACAAAAGACGTTAGAGGGAAAAGAAAAGAAGCCGGTCAAGATAAGCAATGAAGACTGGGAGGAGATAGATCAAAAGGCATTGAATTTAATTATTCTAAGCCTGACTGATGAGGTTTTGTACAATGTCATTGATGAAGAGACGACGATGGACATCTGGATAAAACTCGAGAAGTTGTACATGTCAAAAAGCCTCACGAACAAGTTCTATCTGAAACAACAGTTGTACGGACTGCGTATGAGCGAAGGTACAACTATATTACATCACCTAAATGCTTTCAATAAGATTATCAATGATTTGCTGAAAGTTGATGTGAAGTTTGAAGAGGACGATAAGGCGCTGATTCTCCTGATGTCTCTTCCTACTTCGTATGATCATATTGTGACCACAATTCTTTATGGTAAAAAAAACTCTTAAGATGGAAGATATGACAACTAGTCTTCTTTCTAACGAGAGAAGGAGAAACTCCAACATTAATATGGAGTTTGGTGAAGGATTGGTGACTCACGAAAGAGGAAGATTAAGAGAGCGTGGAGAAGGCAAGCAATGGTCCAAATCAAAATTGAAGGCGAAAGTACAATGCTATTCATGTAAGAAGTATGGCCATATTAGACGGTATTACCCTGAACGTGGGAAGATAGAGTCCTCCAATACGACGACGGCAATAGCGGATGATACTTCTGATAATAGTGCAGATGGAGATGTTCTTGCAGTATCCGCAGAAATCGACACTTCTGGTAAGTGGATTTTAGATTCTGGTAGTTCTTATCATATTTGCTCCAAAAAGGATTGGTTTACTTCTTATAAGGAGAATAAGAAGAAAAGTACTATTTGGTTGGGCGATAATTCAGCCTGTGAGATCGCTGGTGTGGGAACAGTTAAAATCCAGATGTTTGATGGAGCGATTCGAACTCTTACTGGGGTGAGGCATGTCCCCAAGATGCGAAGGAATCTAATTTCACTTGGTGTACTGGACTCAAAAGGCTGTAATTATTCAGCAAGAGATGGAGTCATGAAGGTGACACGTGGTATTAGAATCCTGATTGAAGGTGAGAAGTGGGACAATGTTTATCGATTGATAGAGAACACCATTGCAGGTGAAGTTCCGATGGCTATAGTAGTGAAGAGGAAGCACGATACTCGGAGTAATTTGATGTCTTCTCAAATTACTTTTACTACAACAGCAGACACAGGTCATCCGAAAAGCTTTCAAAAGTACAAAATTGTAGACATGAAGAACAAATTCGAGGTTGGCTCGAGTTCACATCTTGAAATTAGCTAAATAAGCTAGTAGTCCAAGGGCAGGGGCTGGATGAGAGATGACGGCTGACGATTCGTGATGATGGCACGTCCGAGTTCAAGCCAAGGTGGAGATTGTTGAGTTTTAGATGTCTTGAACTCTAATTAGAGTTTGAGTTAAAGTAGGAATCCAAAGTTGGATTTAGATTTATATTATTAGGAGTTATAATTGTGTAAAACTCAGGCCCAATAAGAGTCTATAAATATACTATAATATATAGCACTTATGTGTGGCGTAGTATTGAGATTGAACTAGAGAGAGAGGAATAGAGAGAAGAGAAAGAAAGAGAGTGTTGGCTCTCGTGTGTGGGTCTTTCTAGTGCTTCTCGGTGGTCTCTCGTTGTGGTTCCTCGTGGTACTCTCTTGGAGATTTTCTCTGAAGGTGGAGGCGTTGCCGAGGCTTGAAGAAAGAGTTTAGTTGAGTAAGAAAGAGTAAAGTCGTTCTTGTAAACTCTTGTAAAAGCCTTTATCTATTGATAGTGGATCTCCCGTTGTCTTATCTTGTTATTTCCTTTTATCTTGTATTACTTCTCGTTTCTTGTGTTGTTTGAGAACAAGGCGATCCGTGAAACTTCCGCTGCGAATCCCAACAGTAATTTACCTAATTATCTATTTGTTAGGCAAATGACAACACTTGTCGTAAACCAATATTCAACTGAATATATTTTTGTAGACACAAAATTGGATTTATTAGGAAAAGTAAAAAAATAAAAAAAATAAAGAAAAATAGAAAGTACACTCATCTGCAAAAGACCTATCGTCGTCTCTTTTAAACTTGCATTGTTCCTAAATTCCTGGCTGTCAAAAATAAGGAAACATTAGTCAGTCAGTCATTGGACATGAATCATGTTTGCAGCGAACTCCCTGCACTAGATTATTTTTTCCCAAGAAGACTAGACAGAACAGCGCGATCTTCTCTCTCTCTCTTCTCTCTTCTCCACAAGCAGATCCCGACCGACGAGGACCAAACTGCAAACCGCACCATTTTTATGCAGTGGTAAAGCGCTCCTCCTCTCCTCCTCTCTCTATAAACCACTTTGTCTGCAGTCTGGCGTGAGCTGCTTCCTTGGGAGACCCGCGAGGGGCATATCCGTCATTTCATTTTTCTCCCGGACCTTCATATTTTCCTCCCTTTTATTTGACGCTGCTCGGCGCATGCATAGAAAGCCACTTTCAAGCGTTTCTTGTTTGATTTCCATCATTGTTTGATCATCGGGCATGGATTGGACCGGAACCGGTGGGCCAGCCGGTCGGTTTAGTGAATCGAAATAAAATTTACAAGTAATTGGACAGACTGGCCTCAGTAGGGGTGTGCACTATTCGGTTAAAATCGAATTAACCGACCGAATCGAAACCAAATAATGGATTCAGTTCGGGTTATTCAGTTCGATTTTGAAAATCGAAATTTTGTAATTCGGTTTCGGTTTCGGTTATTGAATTTGAAAAACCGTAAAAACTAAACTAAACCGAATTATATATATATCTGTGTACTGCCAGTAAGTTTCGGTTTTGGACTAATCGGTTCAAACACAACTATATATTATCGCTATCAGCAGCGATCAGTTCGCTGCTCTCGCATTTCTCGCTCTTGCCTCTCATTTCAGCCATAACCCTAAATCCCAATCGCCTCTCGCTCTCGCCGCTCTCGCTCTTGCGGCTGTGGTGTTGTGCCTGCATCCCTGCAGCTGCGGTGTTGCGCCGTGTCGGTGACATCGCTTTCGTCCACCCCCGGACCCCCTCCTCCTCTGAGGCTCAGAGTCCTGACATCTCAATATGTCTCTATGACCAGCCGTCGACGCTCTGAGCTTCAATCTCTCATTTTTCTACAACGAATTAAGCTGCAAGGTGAGAGTATTTAAGAAATTATGAAATTTAAGGTTTATTTTTTGTGAAATTAAAATAGGGTTTTTTTATTTCATACGATTTTATTGTTAGATCCGTAAATTCTCAGTTCCGAACTGGCGATTTTTCTTCTTCTTCATCCCTGCAGCTGTGGTGTTGCGCCATGTCGGTGACATCGCTTTCGTCCACCCCTGGACCCCCCTTCCTTTAAGGCTCTGACTCTCTAAGTCCCGACGCCTCAATATCTCTCTGTGACCAGCCATCGACGCTCTGACCTTCAATCTCTCATTTTTCTACAACGGATTAATCGGCAATTTGAGAGTATTTAGGAAATTATGAAATTTAGAGTTGATTTTTTGTGAAATTAAATTAGGCTTTTTTGATTTCATACGATTTTATTGTTAGATCAGTAAATCCTCAGTTTCGAACTCCCGATTTTTCTTCTCCTTCATCCTCGGTGACATCGCTTTCGTTCACTCCCGGACCCTCCTCCTCCTCTGAGGCTCTGAGTCCCAACGCCTCAATATCTCTCTGTGACCAACCTTCGATGCTCTGAGTTTCAATATCTCATTTTTCTACAACGGCATCATCGGGATCAAGTTGTAAGGTGAGGGGATTTATAAAATTATGAAATTTAGGGTTGACTTTTGTGAAATTAAATTAGGGTTTTTTGATTTCATACGATTTAATCTGTAATTCTGTATTTTCTATTGATAGATGTTAGACGAAGATGACAATCATGAGCTTTCGAATACAAATCCAGTTATTTCAAGTCCAATGCCAATTTCTCCTTCTCAAGAAAGTTCTACGCCTATGGTTATCGAAGTTTCAAATGAGGGCAATGCATCTATGTGTACAAAGTCTCCAATGCCAAGAAAGAGAGTGGTAGCACGATCAGCTGTATGCGAGTATTACACAAAGTTCACAGAGTCGGGCAAGTCAACCAAAGCTAGATGCAACTATTGTGGTAATGAATTCTTTTGTGATTCAAAAAGAAATGGTACTTCTTCTCTTAAACATCATATGAATCAATGCAAGCAATATCCATATAATGTTGATACACATCAAACACAACTTACTATGCAACCTATTCAAAAAGAAGTAGAAAATGAGTATGTGCTAGCATGAAGGTTTTCAATACTTTATGTCTCAAGCTTGTCCTAGATTTCGAATGCCTTCACGTTAAACTATGACTAGAGATTATTTTCAACTCTACCATGATGAAAAGATAAAGTTGAAACAATATTTCAGAGAGTCCAAATAAAGAGTTTGTTTGACCACTGATACTTGGACCTCAATTCAAAACATAAACTATATGTGTATCACAGCACATTGTATTGATATTCATTGGAACTTGAAGAAAAAACTTTTGAATTTTTGCAAAATTACAAGTCATAAGGATGAAGTTATAAGAAAAGCAATTGAAAAATGTCTATCTGAATGGGGAATTGATAATATTTTGACTCTTACTGTTGATAATGCTTCTTCAAATGATATTGCTATTTCCTATTTGAAGAAAAAAATTTTGAATTAGGGCACTTGTTTGACACAAGAAAAATATATTCATATGCGTTGCATAACACATATCATTAATCTTGTGGTGAAAGATGGTTTGAAAAAGATGGCAGATTCCATTGCTCGGGTTAGATCTGCAGTTAAATATGTGAGATATTCTCCAGCAAGATGGCAGAGGTTCAAAGAATATGTGAAAATTGAAAAAATTGAAAACAAAAAATGTATTTGTTTGGATATATCCACAAGGTGGAATTCCACCTATATGATGCTTGAAGCAGCTCAAACTTTTGAGAAGGCTTTTGAAAAATTTGAAGAGGAAGATAGCAATTTCTGTAATGAGCTTAATAATGAAGATGAAACTCCTCTGTCTTTTGACTGGCAGAATGTTAGGCGACTTATTACATTTTTAAAATATTTCTATGAGTTGACTCTTCGAGTTTCTGGCTCTATGTATGTTACAAGTAATTTATTTTTTGATGAAATTTATCAAGTTAACCTTCTTTTGAATATGTGGAAAGTTAGCAGTGACACAAAAGTTCAAGATATGGCTGTTATGATGAAAGACAAATATGACAAGTATTGGGGTGAGCTAGAGAAGATTAATATGCTTCTTTTTGTTCCTGTCGTCTTTGATCCAAGACGCAAGTTAGAATATGTTGAGTTTGGAGTTGAAAAAATGTATGTAGGTAAAAGAGGTGTTATGATGAAGAGAAAGTTGCATGAAGTTGTATATGATTTGTTCAAAGAGTACAGGATGCGACTACAGCCGGGAGGAATGCAAGATGGTGAAGAATCAAGTATGCCAATGCAATCAGGAAAGTAACATCTTAAGTAGTCTATTTGCTAAACATAGAAAAAGTTTCATGGGTGATGAAATGAAATTTGAGTTAGACAAGTATTTGTCAGAGGATCTTTAAAAAAATGAGCCAAACTTTGATATTTTGGGCTTCTGGAAAGTGAATAGCTGTAGATTTCCTATTATATCACATATGGCTCGTGATATATTAGCTATACCTATCTCTACAGTGGCCTCTGAATCAGATTTTAGCACAGGAGGATGCATACTTGATCATTTTCATAACTCTTTGACTCCTACACTAGTACAAGCTCTCGTTTGCACTCAAGATTGGATTAAAAATTCAAAAATAGAAATTAATGTTGAGGAAAGTTTGAAAGAACTTAAAAAGATTCAAGATGGTAAGATTTGCATTGCTAATATTTTTATTATTACATTGTATATTTCTTTATTATGATTAAATAATCATTGAATGGTTTTTTTATTTCAGAGTTGACAAAGATGAAATTGGATATCGCAACCATTGAATTTTGAGAAGTCATCTTAAAGTTTGAATATGCTTACTTATTTTTTATGTATTTCTTTTCATGTTTCTAACTTTCTATGGTCATCTCTTGCAGATTCATTTTTATATATCCTTTTTACTGAATATTAACTTGAATACTTGCTTTGTATCTTCATAGGCTCATAGCCTTTCAATGTGACTCCTTATCATTCATTGCATCACAGCATCAGTGCATGTGTGAAGTTATGATCTTATAATCCTTAATTCCTTACCTAGTTACCTACTTACTTGATATTTTCTTAATTTCTTTTACTGTGATGATATTTTACTATGTTTTTTAGGTTCAACAGTATGATCCAACAGAAAAAGTGAGTTTAGTCTATTTAGATGCATCATGCATGCTTCCAACTATCCAGGAACAAATATGTATCCAACTATTATTTTGTAGGAGCAGGTTGATGCCTGAGGGGAGGCATATTCGTTTTTGTTGATGTATCAAAGCCAAATCCGAGCCTCTTGAATTTTTGCTTTTATTTAAGGTTTTTTTGTCTTTGGTGTTTTGATGTGGAGGTGTTCCATGTTAATCTTCCTGATTGGACTATGGTCCCCTACTCTGGCTTCGTCCTTTTCACTTTGTAGCAATGGCATGGTTGTTTGGATGGCTTGTGAAGGCAACCACTACCTACCATTCGCGCATGGGGAAAGCCAGAGAGGGATGCTGGGTTTTGACAATGGATCAAAGGCGAATATGATGGTATGACCTTTTTGAAATTGTTTTATGATTTTTTTAATGATTTTTGTTGAATTTTTCATAAGCTGTTTGAGGTGATGAAGATGTTGAATCATTGGCTCATTACCATATGCTATGCTCGCATGTGGGCAAGTGACTAATTGGACGATTGTCTCCTTCTTTGGCTTTACCCTAGTAATGTTATGCTGCTTGGAAGTTGGAACTTCTGGCTTCTGTTCTATTACTTCTGTACATGGGATTACAGGAGATTTCTCAAGCTTTTCTTAATGGACCATTGGACCTGATATAATCCTTCAAAGTTCAAATGCTAACTGATTACTGAATTGATCATATTTATTCTGAACCACATAATTATAGTTGTTATCTTGCAACTTACTGATGCTGAGTTATTTGACTTGTAAGAATGATATTATAGCCTTATAGGATTGTCCTGCTATTGTACATTGTCCTACAACTCTGCAAGCATGAAGTTGAACTGTTGAAGTGTTCTGCAACAGCGCAGCTTGCCAGCTTCTGCTACTATACAATATACATTGTCCTGTTACTCGCCTGCTCCTGCAAGTATGAAGTTGAAGTGTTGAATTGTTGAAGACTTGGAACTTGGAAGTCTTGAAGTGTCTTGCTACATGAAGTTGAACTGTTGAAGTGTTTTGCAGCTTGCCCGCTTCTGCTAGACTGCTCTATACATTGTTCTGCTGCTCCTGCTGCTCCTAGCCTCCTGCTGCTTCTGCAACTTGAAGACTTGATTCACTTGAAGTCTTGAAGTGTCTTGCTACATGAAGTTGAACTGTTGAAGTGTTTTGCAGCTTGCCCGCTTCTACTAGACTGCTACTATACATTGTTCTGCTGCTTCTGCTGCTTCTGCTGCTCCTGCAACTTGAAAACTTGATTCACTTGAAGTCTCGAAGTGTCTTGCTACATGAAATTGAACTATTGAAGTGTTTTGCAGCTTGCCCGCTTCTGCTAGACTGCTACTATACATTGTCCTGCTGCTCCTGCTGCTCCAGCAACTTGAAGACTTGATTCACTTGAAGTCGTGAAGTGTCTTGCTCTTGTTTGTGCGGTTGTGCTATTGTGGTATGTGAGATACTGAGATTAACTGATTATTTATTGGGTTGCAAACTTGCAATTGGACTAGATATCAGGGATTCAGGGTATGTATCTATTGAATATTCTGTACTAATTTTTTTTCCCTTATGCAAATGATCAGATCCAGACAGGCTCTTACAAAAAATCCGGTTGCAATTCGGTTGTAATCGAACCGTCAGTTCAGATTCGGTTTTTATACTATTTGGTTCGGTTCGGTTTTGAATTTTAAAATTTCGGAAATTTCGATTCGGTTTTAACCGAATGCATAACCTTAGGCTTGAGCAAACGGTAGCCTTGGCTCTCTACCAGAGGCAGAGATCATGTCTGCGCCATCTACTTGTGCCACTTCCTGGATGAAAAAGGCAAAAGCACAACTCAGTTAAAATTTTAAAATTATGCTTTTTTTCTTTTTTTTATTTAACAAATTTGGACTTGATAACTAAGATTATAGTTTTGAGAAGATTTTTCAATCATCCACACCCTCTATTTTTTCTAACCTCAATTTTGCCGAATAAAAAAATAATAAAATAAGGCATAAAAGTTTTTCTATATCTTAATTTAATTATATTTTTATTGAATAATCCATGCTAAAATGGGCCTCATGGGTTAAAGGAGTCATCGGTAATTAACAATTTTAATAGAAAATTAGTACAGGAAGTTTCATAGTTAGCAGTGAAATAATATTTGAATTAATTTAATGAAAAGCGGCCTCCTAAGTTCCTCGAGGCGTTTTTGGCAAGGTGATTTGTTGTATTAAATGTTAAGCAATTGTCTGATCGCCTAAGTATTATTTTTTCAGTTCACGGCCTAATTAATAAATAATTATTTTACGAAATTAATGCTATGATAAAAAATATAAATTTTATAATTTTGCAATAAAATCCTTTGCGTGGTCTGTGTGCATGTTTTGAAAACTCAAGCCTAGGACCGCGTAGACGTCATACATACCTTTTTTGGGACGCTTAATAATTTAGAGTAATTCTTAATCCAACTCAACTATTTGATCCATTAGTTATATTGGATTTAACCGGATTGGATGCTTCTCCCAGTCAAGACCTATCCAGTTTTGACATTATTGCTCTTTCCACAGGAGCACAGAAAGGGGAAATAAAAAACATAATGAAAAAGGGAAAATACATTTAAAATGAATATTTACCAAAATACCCTTTTTGAGCATATACAAGGTCTTTTTAGACTTTTGGATCCCATTTAATTTTGAGATCAGAATCAAAATCAGAATTAAAATTAGTCCATTTCAAAATTATTTTTTTTATATAAAATTAATATTACTTATTTCATACTATTATTAAATTAAATTAGTATAAAAAATTAAATAATTGTTCGAACTTTAAATTATTAAATTGTTAATTTTATAAAAATAATATTAATTTATAAAAATAATTTATTAATTTTGATCTTAATTTTAATCTCAAATCAAACGGATTCTTGCATTCTTACCCCGTCCGAAGCAGGAGATTTTGCTCATTTTTTAATGCGTGCTGAAATTAATCTTAAAATCTAAAAGGATTTTCGGGCATTTCATTCGCCAAGACAGGTACATTTATTCCTCTGAGCTGGGGCCATAAATGTAATTTCAAAATTCGACAAAGGTGCTGGACGCCCAAGGGGCCGTCCGTCCCATCCTCATCAGCAGCAGCACATATGTAAAACTTGCGCCGGCGCATCCCCCGGGCAATAAAACCGGCCCCCAAACCTCCATATTTCTGGAATCGGTTTTGCAAACCAGAATTCGGACAGCCCCCCTACTGCCTCTCCCTCGCTCTCTCCCTCTCTCTCTTATTCTCATCATCGTCGTCACCATCACAATTACTTGTACTCCTACTGATTCTCCAACTTCATCTTCTTCCCCTCCATCCACTCTACGACCGCCGCCGCCATGAAACCCGCGGGCGCTGGCGCCACCTTCTCCCGAAATCTCGACCCCGGTGCCCACGAGTTCTTCCCCACCGCCATCTCCCTTCCCCAATTTTACCTCCCCTACCCTCCTCCCCCTCTTCCTCCTCTCTCCTACGCCATCCCTGCCGAGGCCGCCCCCGACGCCGCCGCCACCCGCGCCGTCATACTCAGCATGGTTCCCCCCACCGCCTCCGAGCCCGACCTCCTCGCCGCGCTCGAGCCCTTCGGCGCTATCCGGAAGCTCGATATGGCTTCCCTCGTAGAAGAGGGAGTCGCGACCGCTCACTTCTTCGATCTCCGCAGCGCCCAGGCCGCCGTCGCCGAGATCCGCGACCAGCACCTCCGCCAGCAGTGCCGACTCGGGCAGCACTATGGCTTGCTCCCTCCCGCCGGGGTTTTCGTCGCCCCCGTCGGTCGGGGGCTCGTCGCGGGACAGGCCGTCTGGGCTCACTTCGCCGCCCTGGACCCCGACGGGGCCAACCAGGGCACATCCGGAAGGTCATACATCTCTCCACCCCATCATCATCACCGTCTTCATATTCTCGAGTACTCACTTCACATGATATACAAATGTAGCAGCAGCCATGGTGGAAGCGTGCGAGGAGGATACAATAGGACAAGCTCAGTGTTCCAGAACCTTCCAGTGCCGCCTCGGCTGCATCCAAGCAGATGGGGCCATGGCAAACATGGTGGTGGTCCAGCAAATCAGCAGCCTCGGTCTCATGTTGCCGGTGCTAGAGGGAGCAGCAGCGCAACTGTTGCTGCTAGAAATACCACCACCACCAACATAGGCAGCAGAAGCAGAAGCAGCAGCGGTGGTAGTGGGAGTGCATGGCGGAGCAAGGGCGACGGCCCCCACCCATCATTCCCGGCATCACTCAAAAAAAGCCATGGCGGCGACGGGTTGAAGAGCCATCATTCGCTGACTCCGTCTGGGGGAGAATCAAGGTTCCTCTTCAAGGAGACATTGCCACCATCCCCATCATCATCTTCATCATCCTCGGCGCCACCTTCAGCAGCAGCATCAAACAGTAACAGTGGTAGAGATTCCAGAACCACAGTAATGATCAAGAACATCCCTAACAAGTACAGGTACAAGTGAATTCTTTGTGCGAGAATTAATCCATGCCATTGTTTTGATGCATAAATTATAGCAAGGTACGTATTAATTGTTGTTGTATCTGTATATTATGATGATGATGGTGATGATGAAGCAGTCAGAAGCTGCTGCTGAACATGCTGGACAGCCACTGCATCCAGTACAACGAGCACGAGCAGGCGATGGAGGGAGGAGAGGAGCCGCTCTCCGCCTATGATTTCGCCTACCTCCCCATTGATTTCAAGTAAGTCAAACGCTCTGTCTTCATCTTGCTTTCTCTGGAGGTTGTTATTAGTAGTTACATATACATCAAAAAAATTAAGGCAGTAAGCAATGGCAAGCGAGAGGAGATGGGCTCTCTCTCTCTCTCTCTCTGTCTCTCTCTCTCTCTCGTTCTATGCATCATCTTTCTTTTTTTTTTTTCTGCCGTACGCTGCGACGTGGCTCCCAAGCTGCAACAAGGCAGGAGGAAATGAAGTGGGCTGGCATGCACAAATCTCCAATCTCGCTTTCCAGCTTAAGCAAACAACAACAACAATAATTAAAACCAGAAAAGAAAGTTTATTTATGGAAGAGGAAACAGCCATTAAACCCTAACCACTGAAACCAAATGATAATAACAAGAAGAACAGCAACAACCAAAGCCAAGCCGAAGCCAAGGCCAAAACCAAAGCCAAAGCCAAGGTACTTAGTTTCTGGTTGTGCTGATGAAAAGACTCAACAATGCGTTTGCACAACAAACAAACCCAGCGGTCAATACACTCTGTGGTTTCCTCTAGTTACCGCCGGTCCGAAGAGAAATGCGTTGTTTCTTGGGCAATGCTAATGTTTGGCTGCGAAAGGCGCCGAGCTGCATTCTTCTTCTTCTTCTTTTTCTTTTTGTACAGTGTATGAATATGTACTTGCTTTTTCTGATTTGAATGAACGAATGAATGAACTTGTGCTGCTGGTGCTGCTGCTGCGTTGGATGTGTTATATAATAGCAACAAGTGCAATGTTGGGTATGGGTTCGTGAACCTCACATCGCCTGAAGCGGCGTGGAGGCTGTACAGGGCATTCCACATGCAGCCTTGGGAGGTCTTCAACTCGCGCAAGATCTGCCAGGTTACCTACGGCCGCCTCCAGGTTATATTCTCTCATCTCGTCTGGTTCCCCCTCTCATTATTGTTTTTCGTTGTTTTTATTGTCTTGTACTTAGTATTGAGTGTGGTCTAGGGTTTGGAGGCGCTGAAGGAGCACTTCAAGAACTCCAAATTCGCGTGCGACAACGACGAGTACATGCCCGTTGTGTTCTCGCCACCGCGCGATGGCAAGCAGCTCACGGAGCCGCTCCCCATCGGCGTCCGCGTTGGAAGGCGGCGAGGGGCTTTGCAGGCGTCTGGGGAGGCAGAGGGAGAGGGAGCGGCGTCGTCGATACCACCTCTACGCAGGTGTCGTCCGACCATGAAGGCGAGGACGCTCTCGCTGAGGCGATGCTGAACCTCTCTCCTTGCGGCGAAGAAGAGCCAGTAACTTTAGTTGAGTAATATTACTTATTGGTGGGAATGATAGAATTGCAAATGCTGAGGTTTGGTGAGATTTGATGGCAATGGGGGAGGGGAGGTGCGTCATTCAATTTCCATACCTGAGATGAAAAGATATAGGCATCTCTTCACGCCCTCTCTCTTCGTCATTTCCTTTTTTATTACACTCACATGGATTTTCATTTAATCATTTTGATTTTCATCATAAAATCGTATATTAAAAATCAATTGCTTCTTGGTTTCTACTTATTAGTGATAATTAACAGTAGTAATGTGTGTGCGAGGGAGAATGTGGGAGTGAAGCAAATAAAAAAGAGAGGAGATTGAGGGTGCTTTTGAGGGTTCCTTGTTGGGAGGATTTGGAATATAGAGAGCGAAAGAGAAGTCTCTTTTCTTCTCTATCTAGATTATAATTTTCTGCTTTTTATGGTTATTAGCTGCTCTATTTTTTTTTTTTTGCTTGAATATTATCTCTATGATTGTATTTTTTTTAAGAATTTTGGCAATTTTGCCTTAATCACCGAGGGTGGGTGGAGTTGATAAGAAAGAAAAAGTAAGATATTGAATTTCTATATCATTTTTTAGTTTTTTATGATTTGATGTCAAAAAATTGTTATGATTATGTTGATTAGATTGTCTGGATTTGTTAATTTTGTTATTCTTTTTAGTTTTTTTTGTGTCAATATGTTGATTTTTGATTTTTTTGTATGTTAGGTAATAAGAATTAACATCATGTTCGGTTTTTTTATTGATCTATTGCACTTTAATTTCTTTACATGTTCCGTGACAAAAATCAACATTTGGTATCTCCTACTTTTTTCTCGATCTTTTTGTCTTGAATTTTCGATTGTGAAAGGTAGGTTTCGGCCATTGTTTTTTTTCACCATAGTCATTGCCTTCCTTTTTAGAGTCGGCACCGTCAAAATTGAGATTATAACTTTCTGTCCTTCATGGTTATTAGTTGCTCTAATTTATTTTTTTATTTGCTTGAATATTATCTCTATGATTGTATTTTTTTTTTTGAGAATTTTAGGGATTTTGTGCTAATCGCAAAGGGTGGGTGGAGTTGATAAGAAAGAAAAGACAAGATAATGAATTTTTACATTATTTTTAAGTTTTTTATGATTTTATGTCAAAAAAATGGTATGCTTGTGTTGATTAGATTGTTTAGATTTGTTGATTTTGTTGTTTTTCTTAGCTTCTCTCTGTCAATATGTTGATTTTTGATTTTTTTGCATATTAGGTGATAAGAATCAACATCTAATTTTTTTGCATGTTCGATTTTTTTTATTGATCTATTGTATTTTAATTTCTTTACATATTTCACGACAAGAATTAACATTGGGTTTCTTTATATGTTCGATTTCTTTGTTGATACATTGATTTTAAATTTTTGATATTCTAATTTTACAAGAATATCCATCTTAATATAGCTCGATTGGTTTTATTTCATATCATTTTCGTAGCAAATTGTGTTGGACACAAACTTGTCATTATATTTCATTGGACTAATTACTTTTTTAAGTATGAAGAGCAAATTTTCTAGCTTATATTACATTATTACATATCCTGCGAACCTAATGCACTTTGTTCCGAGTGTAGTTTTATGTCAAGGCAAGCTAAAGGTTCAATTACATGCTTTTGAAGATGAAAAAATATTAATGTTTAAATTATGGTGCTTACATATGTATAAAATTTCACTATTCTTTTAAAGGGCCTATTTATTTGTATGATAATATAATTATTTTAAATTTTGTGGTTCGAATAGACTTGAATTGTTTGAAAGTCATTAACACTGATGTCAACTATTAGTGCCCTATTAAAATTCAAATTGATCAATTCATGTCATTAACACTCATGTCACTTCAAGTTGACTAGTATTTAATTAAGTTGCCATTGATTCGTCTTTTCTACTCAAAAAATAGTCATACTTGAATTCCAATGGCCTTTTCTATTAATTATTGTTATGTTTGTATTTATGAGAGATATAAATTGATTATTGCAATATTTACATGTGGTAGTACTTTGACTCAAATTATCAATTTGGATAGTATACTTTGGTTGTTTGACTTGTATTAAAATAATTATCATTCAAATCACCAATGCTTGTTATATTTGTATCCATTTAAATGATTGCTTTTTATTCTAGGCATTTACTTCGTCAGATAGTATGACTATTTTTGACGCTAAAAATTGCTACGCTTTTCTTGACTTCAAATACAGTTGCTCATCTACTATTGGATAAAAATAATATTGATTTTATTCTAGATAGCAATGAATCTCCAAAAAAAAAAAGGAAAAAAATAGAAACATGTGGATTCTTTGGTGGATTAGTTTTGGATTAGTTTTAATAGGTTGTGATGATTTTCGAATTTACTCAAGTATTTGAAATGTATTTTTGTACAACGATATTTGAGATTTATTCAATAGTAGATACTTTTGAAACTTGAGTATCTCACTATTTATATAAGTTGAAGTTTTTTTTTCAACTTAACACCTATTTGGGCTTCTTTTCAATCCATATCGACTGTTACTTTTCAACTTAGTTTTCGATTGATTTTAATGGGTTGTAATGATTTTTGGATATACTCAAGTATTTGAAAGATACTTTTGTTCACCCATACTTGAAATTTACTCAAATATTTGGGATGTATTTTTATGTAATCATATTTTAGATTTACCTAACTATTTTATGGCACTTTTGTATGTCTATATTTGAGATTTATTTCAAGTACTTGAAAGGTATTTCAGTGCAACCATATTTGGGATTTATTTTAATCTTACGTGGATAACTTAAGTTCTCTTTTTTTTCATTTTTTCCATTATTCTTTTTCTTCATTATTTTAACATCCTGAGCCTCTTTTATCTTAACATTTATGATGTGTTATTATTTTTTCTAACAAAGTATACCGAGTTTCTTGATTTTCAAGATGTATTAATGGTCGAATCCATCCAAGACATGTGTGCTTGAATCTCAAGCAAAGCAAAAAAAAAAAAAAAAAAACTAACTAACTTCAATGAAAAGGTGGTCTTTGGCATACAATGAATGTATAATTAACTTTTTCATAGAACAAGCAAACTTAGGACTTTGAATTGAGAAGTCCTTCAAACGAATTGCTTTTGATTCATGTGCTACTTATATAAACAATCAATTCAATAAGAATGTTGACAATGGAACACATTGAAAACTACTACCACACTCTTAAAAATAAATATCCTATTATTAAAAAAGCTGAGAATGTCAGTGGTACTAATTTCTATTATTAAAAAAGCTGAGAATGTTAGTGGTACTAATTGGGATGATGCCAATAAGATCATCAGGATGAAGACAAAGACTATCTTAGCCTATTTGAAAATATGTAATTGGTTTGGAGGGGAAAACAGTGTTGGATTGATGAAAATTCCTAGGGGTTCATAGTTGATCATGATATGCAAGTGCAAACTACATCCACATTACCGAAGAGCGATCCTGAAACAATTGAAGGAAGCACAGGGTACAACCGATGGTGCTGTATAAGCACCGCTACATGGGAGATGATAGAGATAGCAACACTGGGACCACACTATTTGGCCTTGGATGGAGGTGTACAACAAGAGTGGAGCTTGAGAGCATGGAAGATAAATCCACTGAGCAAGAGAGCATGGAAGCGAAGTCCAATGAATAGGAAGAGATTGGATAGGAGGAAGCAAAGAAAGTGGGTAGTGCGGATCCTCCTTTGAGTAGCTGCCTTCAGTGAACTAACCTCTTAGGCTGAGACATGTGGAGCCAGCACACCTTCGTGCATTCCATCTACTCCACTAGAAACACGCAGCAATACCAATAAGAAGCTACCACCACCACCTTGTTGCAAATTTGGTTCTTACTTGTGTTAGTACACATACTTTTTCGTTGCATGGTTGCACTCCTTTTACGGGTGGCCAATGATCAGTAGAGAAGCTAGTATTATCAGGATAGGCTTGTCGTATCTCTCGACCATGACTCCTACAAATGTCTAGTGATTCTTATAAGTCCAAAGAAGCTAGAATTATTAGAATAATCTAACAATGTTTTCAAAATCAGATTGGAGTTTGAACTGACAAAGCATTATGGTATTATACTTGATCCAACTAAATTAACCGAAATCTTGTATTTCAAAAAATAGATTTTGGACATTCCTTAAGTAATTATATATTTTAATTTTAAATGTTAATTTAAAATGAAATATGATTTGTTCTGAATTTTTTGGTGTTAATTATAAAAGGATGTGAGATAAAATACATACAAAAACATATTTTCATCAAAATTTTCATTTCATATTCGACCAAACGGTTCAGTTTGAAGTTTAAACCGCTCGGTTCGGATGAGCCGGCCGGTTTTATTTTTAGACCGCTCGGTCTCATTGGATGCTAGTACCTTGACAATCGGATCCAGGCTGGTAGCAGCCCGAATCCGAATCATATTTTGTTCCAAACGAAGGGAAGCCGACGACCCTAGGGTTCCTCAGGTCGCAGCTTCTTGCCAGGATCCCAAAATTTCGTGCGTTTTATCTAAATCGGTGCGTTTTTCCTTTTTCTTTTTTTTATTAATCGATGATTTTGTTGAATTCTGTTGGAATTTTTTCGGGGTTGTGCTGTTTGGGCGCAGGGGTTGGAATTCCGGAGGAATCAAGCTCGCCGCTCTCCCCTGCCAGTGGCCTCCAGCACATCATATCTACCATCGACCGTCAGCTCTCCGGCCCCCAAGGTGGCATCCCCGTCTTCGCCTCCGGCCACCTCCGACTCGGCGCGAAGCACTTCCTCAGGTTCTCCAACGTTCGATGATTTCTTGTCCGTTCTCTTTCTTTGTCTGGCTATTTCCAAGACTTCTTGATGAATCTGATGTTGTAGGATTTATTGATCTAGCGATAACTTTTCGAGTGATCAATCTTCTTTTTAGGGCTCTATTTTGTTCTCTGCGTTTTGGATGTCCCGCTTAATTATTGTGTTTGGTTGGCTTTAGGGTTAATTGAGGGTTCATGTTGCGTCATCTCGTAGGTTGAATGGTTAGGCGAATATATCTTCTGTGGAATACTACAAACATTAATTATTGATGTAGTGTAATTTAGTTGCTATGCTACTTGCATTCCAAAGCAAGAGCCTGATAGTGATTAGGGAAAATAACCTGTGCCCACCTTGATAAAGGGGATTTTGCCTTCCAGTTTTTCCATTTCCTATAACCCCTTAGAAAATGATTTAGTTTTAAACCCCTTGAATTAGACAACATATCCTTTTGGAATTGTAACGGTAAAAATGCCATCCCAAATCCCAAAAGAATAAGAAAAAAGGATGATGATATGCCTTCCTTGTCCTCCTCCTTTTTCTCGAATCTATTTATCTTTTTTCTATGCCTTAGGTTTCAGGTGATTTAATTTTTTGACTACTTGAATAGACAGTTCATTCTTTTTGACTTGTAACGGTAAAAATACCACCCCAAATCCCAAAAGAACGAGGAAAAAAGGGTTGACAATATGCCTTCCTCATCCTCCTACTCATTGTTCTTGAATTTATTTATCTTTGCTCTACACTTCTATGCCTATGTTTTTTAATTTTCATGCTTTTACTTCTGTAATTCTTCTCTAGCTCTTTAAGGCCAAGTTCTGTTTTTGCTCGCCTATTTACCAAAGGAAACAAATTTCTGAAAATATATAACAAAAATAGATATGCCCATCTTCTTGTAGTCTTTTTCTTCTTTTTAAGTTGTTTTTTAACTTATTAATTTTTAATTTTTGTCTTCTTTAAGCTGTTAAGTTTTCTTTAAATCTTTACGTATTTTTAGCTTGCCAACTTTAACATTTAGTGTAACTGATTAAGTTTTGTTTCATGTTGCTTATTATTGTTATCAATTTTTTAACCTATTGTTTAAAAATTTATTTGTCTATTTATCTTCAATGTGTTGTATTAGAATTCTTTATTTTTGAGTTTTAAAGGTTTAGCTATATCTTCTTCTTCTTCTTCTTGATCTTTTTTATGTTTTGCTTTAAGTTTCACTATTTTTGAGTTATAAAGTTTTCTCTTTATCTTCTTTTTCTTTAATTTTCGTTTTCTGTTTTGGGGTTATTTATTTTTCTGCTTTATGGCTTAGTTCATATTGTTATAAAGTTCTGCGAATTCTTCTGTTTTGATTCCCTTTTTTCTTCTTTTCTTTGTCTGTTTTCCATTTTAGTTGTTCTTCTCTAATTTTCTGTTTTATATTGTAGTTCATAGTTGTTCTTTAATTTCTGTTTTATGTTTTAGTTGGTAATTTTTTTAAAATTTCTTTAATTCCCATTTTTCTGGTTTAGTTCTTCTTGTCTAATTTTTTATTTTATGTTTAAGTACATAATATTTTAAACTATTACTTTTTCTTCAAAGTTTTCATTTTTGTTTTTTATGTTTGAGTTCTTCATCTCTAAGTCTCTGTTTTTTGTTTTATTTCATATTTTTTAAAGTTCTCCTTCTTTAGTTTTCTATTCTATGGTTTAGTTCATTTTAGTTTAAAGTTCTTATCTTGTTACTTCTTGTTAATTTTGAGTTTTTAAGTTTTAGCTCTATTGTCTTCTTTTTAGTTTTTGCCTTAATTCTTCTCCATTTTATGTTTAGGTTCATTTTGTTTTAAAGTTCTTATATTTCTTCTAGTTCTTCTGCTTCATTTAAGTTTTTTTTGTGTGCCTTTTGTTTTAAATATTTAATTTTGGATTTTAAAATATTCATTATATTTTCTTCTTTTTTTTCTTTAAATTTCTGCTTTGTGTCTGGTCCATAATGTTGTTCTTTCTTTCTTTATTTTTTCAGTTCATCTGTTTTATGTTTTTGTTCATATCGGTGTTTTTTAATTATGTCTTTTCAGTTTTAAATTTTTTTCAATTTTTGTAAATAAGTCTTTCAAAATTTTATTTGTAAATATAACTAATTTTATTTATAAAAGTCCCTGAAAGTTTTAAAATTTTACAAATATATTTTTTTGTAAAAAGTATCTTGAAATTTATAGAATTATGTTTTGGTCCAATTTTCTAAAAATTTACAAATAATCTTTTTGGAATTTTTTATTTGTAAATAAATCTAGATTTTATTTGAAAGGATCCTAAAAATTTTTAAAATATGTAATTTTTACAAAAAAAGCCGTTGAAATTTACGGAATTATGCTTTGGTCTAATGTTTTGGCAAAAAATTTTACAAATAAATCTTCTAAAATTCATCATCCGAAAATAGTATAAGATCTAGATTTTCTCATTAGGAAACAAATTTCAATCAATTACATGATTTTGGTAGATAAAATTCACTCCAATCAAATCCCCTTCATTTTCGAAACAAACCAATTACGAGATTTTGAAAATTCAATTTAATACAATTTGATTACAAATTGGGATTCAATTACATTCCGAAATTGGTCAATTAAAAATTTGATTTTGATTCTTTTGGAGGCTTATAAGTTGAAGACAACCTGTAGTGAAACAAAAAACAGAAGAGAGATTAAAACAAGAAATACCGAAGAAGAATTTGGGAGAGATCAGAAAATCAAAAGGCTATCAAGATGCTGGAAATTTGAAGAAAAGAATAAGGTAATTTTTACCTCTTTTTTTGTCTCTTTTCTTGATCTAACTCCTTCTTTCCTTTCTCATCCTCCGAAGGAACATCTTCGATTGCTACCCAACGAGCCCTTGTCGTGCACCTGTGCCATTATAGCCATGCTTTGTCGGGAGCTCCCTTTCCTGAGTCATCTCCGCCTAGCTCCACGATTGCTCGTGAGCTCCCCTCCAGCCTTCACCCTATAATCTCCATTGTCAAACCCCCAATTGATCTCGCTCGCTGCAGCGAGAGTCAGTCTAATCTGGTCGGGGTGTGGTTGGATCAGGCCCAAGGAGGGGGTGGCAGGGCTCCTCCTGCCCTGCCTCAAGAGAGCTGGCCAGATTTGGCAGGAATGTGGCTAAATTTGACCCAAGGAGGGAGCGGTGGGGTGCCTCCCGCACTATCGCTATAGCGATTAGTTAAATCTGGCCGTCTCCGGTTGGATTTGGTCAGAGAAGGTCGCGGGTTGGGAGCAGCTTGGTGGGGAAATCAAAAAAAGAAAAAAGAGAAACGAGGGTGATAGGGGCAAGGGAAGAAGGAGAAGGAGATGAAATAAAAAAAAATAATATAAAAAAGGTTGTTAAAAAAAAGAGTAGTAGTTGGCAGTCACATGAGGAGAGGGCATGGAAGTGAAGAGGAGAAAAGGAAAGTTGTTTACAAAAAGGATTACGTCTTGTCTCAATTTTTGTGCCATCATCACTGTGGTCATTTACGGTTATTTGAAGATAAGGTTGGAGATGGTGGACTCCTTGATCTTGTTGCGGTCACCCGCAGCCGTCTTGAAGATGACCGTGAAGTCGGCGAATATTGTGACCCTGTTGCGGGCACCTGCGACCTATTGAAGATGACAATAAAGACGGTAGACTTTATGATCTTGCTACGGTCAGCCATGACACCTTGAAGACGACGAATTTTCATTATCAAAGTTAGTTTTTGGGTCGCACTAGGTCAGTCTTTGGGCTAATACTCAGTTTGTCTTCTGGCTTGTGACCAAGTTAGTCTTCTGGCTTGCAACCAAGTTAGTCTTCGGGTTCACATTCAAACCAGTTTTCTGCCTTATGCTCAGCCAACTTTAGGGTTTGCATTCAATTTAGTCTTCAGATTCGCACTCAATTAGTCTTTGGGTTCGCATCTAGGCCAGTATTCAAGCTTGCATTCAGTTAGTCTTCGGGCTAATATCCAAGGCAGCTTTTGAGTTTGTATTAAATCAGTTTTTAGGCTTGGATTTTGCTGGCCTTCGGATGTGTACTCTGCTAGCCTTTGGGCTTGTACTTTGTTAACATTTGGGCTTGTGTTTTAGCTAGCCTTCTAGATCGTATCTATCCAGTTTTCGGGCTTGCACCTACTCAGTTTTTGGGCTCACACCTGGTTAGTCTTTGGGTTCGCATCTAAGTCAACTTTTGGGTTCACACTCAGCCAATCTTCGGGCTAATATTCTGTCAGTTTTTGGGCTCGCACACAACCAGTCTTTATACTCGCACTCAAGTCAGTCTTCGAATTCACACTAAGTCAGCCTTCGGGTTTGCACTATGTCAGTCCTTTAGTTTGCATTTGAGCCAGTCTTTTAATTTGCACTTAGTCAACCCTCATACTTACACTACTATACTAGCTTTCGAGCTTGCGAATTAAGTCAATTTTCGGGTTCACATATTTAAAAGCGGGCTACGAGTCCGTCTGAAGGCATGATAAACTGTCAAAGGCCCTTAAATCAAATTGATAAACACTAAAATCGAACTCAATTACAATAAAATACATTTGTTTTTGCAAGTGCTTCTTGTATAGGCATTTTTAGATTTCCTCTTTTTGCTTCAAAATTTATTTACTTTGTTTGTTTGTTTGTTATTTTTTGATTTTATTCTTTATTCTCTAATTTTCAGTTGATGTTCAGTTGAAATGTCCCAAATTTCCTTTCTCTGAGAGGGCTTCAATACAAAAACATATATGGCATTTTCTTTTGTTTGTAAGATCTGCGAAATATAATAAGTATCAGTTCCTACTAGCCCAAGATTGACAGGAAGTTGACAAGAATTTTCTATGCAGGAATTTTAAAGAGCAATTTATTCTGAGAATATACAACATGATGAAAAATGGGAGCATTTTCACACAGAAAACTTTTGTGTCTCCTAGTGTTACAGTTGCTAATAAGATTTGTGAATGGTGCATGTCACTATTATTATATATGATCAAGTCCAACTGACACAGTCAGCTGCTATTGCTGCCTTTATTAAGTTCGATGCTCAGATTTTGTTAAGGTTCACTTAGGCTTGTATCCACTGCTATATCCCTAGTAGCTTAGATAAGCTTACCATCTTATATTTGTTTATTACATGTGTGGATAACATGTTGATGACTCATTCAATTGCTTGTGAAGCTTATTTTTTTTCTGAATCAAGTAATAAAGCAAAACTGTTCACATTCTTTAAATTTTATTGTTGTTTAATAACATCAGATTTGGATGATTTGGTTTGCCCCATGCATTTTTTGGTCTAAGGAATTCTTGGCCCATTGCCATATCTTCCAATTTGCAAATTTTTTTTATTGTTTTTGTGATAGTAAATTCTAATTTGAAGCACATATTTCTTTTTATACACATAAATGTGACAATTTTAACTTCTACTCTGATCACTAGTTTTATATACCAAATCATTTTAACTTCAACCAAAAAAATTCACATTGCACTCATGTATGATCAAGGGATATATGCAAATGCTTTTTAGTGTTCAATTCCCTTGGATCAGTTTTTGCAAACTTTTTCTAATTTATACTATTCCAGATCATTCCATTACCTGAAATGCTAAGAGTGTTTTTAAGCAGATGAAAAAGTTCTGCCAGATCTATTGACAATTTAAATACTGGGATGTTGGCATAAATATTGTCATGCTGCATGGAGGAGAAAATGGCAAAATGTAATGCTTTTGTATTCTTTTGGAGGTCCACCGTAGAATTAAATGTTGACTGTTTTATATTTGAGAGTCATGTACGCAAACAGCAATTGTAACATCCTTGACTGACCTAAACCTTGAGTGCAATTAGTTCATAGTATGCCTTGAACCAAATGGTATGGCTACTGATTCTATGTGGAAGCTTGATTTGCAGACCCCGATGCTTTCTTCCCCATTAAAGAACCATCTTGTGATAGAATAATACTAGACAAATCCTATGAGATAACTGTTGAAAGAGAAACCTTAGCCTTCTTAGTGGAAGTTCTTGGCAAGTGCCTTTTGATCCACCAACAACCTAAATATCCTAGAAATTAGGATAGGCTCAAAATCCAAACGTAATCCTTGATTAAGGATTTTGGTCTAGTTTTCCTTTCTCAGAAACTGTTTTAGGCAAAACACAAAATTGAAAGCTGTATGCCACTTGTCATTTAGTCTCTGCTTCTAATAAAAGGATAATAACTGTGACGGTTAACAGTGAGATACATATTAAGTTGTGACCTTTTTCTGTACTTAAATAGTTTTGCTCATCATTTTCTCGTTTACTTTCTCTTATCTTTTGCTTATTTCTTGTTTTTTCTTGTGTTGCTTTTCCAAGAACATGAACTGGACTACAATTTCATTTGTTTCTCAACCCATTAATTTTCTTTTTGTTTTCCTGCCCTCAAGGAAGTACGGATTGGACCAGAAGAATGTGCCTAATCAAGGCTGTCAAATTGGCCATTGTTGCCTAGTATGCAGGGTTTTCCGGATCTGAAGGCACCACATAGGTTCTGGTCTTTAGGAAGAAGTGAAAATTATAAAACAGGACAGGAAAAGAAAATGATACATTGACTAAAAAAATTAGGAGAAAACTGCAAAGAAGGTAGTGAAAAAAGTGAACAGAGCGGGAAGTTCAGGAAAAGAGACAATATTTTCGCTATAAAATAAAGGAAACACCACTGATTTTTATGTGGTGTTTTTAAGGCATACATAATATAAAACAATAATTGCTTGTATTCTACTTTGAGTTCTACTGTTATAGCGAATTACTTAGTTTTCCTTGTCACTCTTAGCTGAGTTAGACTCATGTAATGCAAATTATGGACGCAAAATCATTTATACTTCCTTCTTTATTCATATACACCAGATTTCCCCTTGCCAGATTAATAACTGTCCCCATAAAGTCTACTTGGCTAATGCTCCAGTATGTCATACAACTCAAGAGAACAATCATCCTGTCCTACTTTTGTGTAGGGACTGGGTACTTAACAGCATGCTTTGCAATCATGGTTGAAACTCAAGGCCAGGTGGTGGGGATGGAGGACATTCCTGAGCTGGTTGCTCCTTTGATGGATAATATCAACAAAAGTGCAGCAGCATCATTCTTGAAGGAAGGCTCCCTCTCAGTTCATCTTTACCGGTAAGTTGTTAGATTCAACTATAATTTTGTGGGAGATCCTTTGGAGCATTTTTACAATTGGCTGACCTTTGGCTGACATTTGAGGATCTTTTAGTGAAGTTCATTGAAAAACAAAACTTGGTGATGTTTAATGTCACTTTTTTTCTTGTTTTAATGAAGAAACATAATGTTGTTTTCTATGCATTCGGAATGTCGTGATTCAACTAGAGACAACACAGGGATGGAAATTCATCACCTAAAAGGGGGATTCTATTGTTTCCATTGGCCTGAATTGATCCAATCATCTACTAATGACCTGAAGCCATTTTGTCACAAGCTTTATCCTAATTGTGCTGAAGGGGTGCTGTTAATTTACTTTCATATCTGTTGTAAAATTGATTTGCATTATTCTTGCTGTTCTATTTATGCATCACCTACAGTCTTAACAACCAAAACACTGGCTACAGATGGACGGCTCGGTTGGCCTGAGTTAGCAACGTATGATGCAATCCATGTCAGAGCTGCTGCCCCTGAAATCTCTCAGCCTCTGATTGATCAACTGAAGCCTGGTGGCAAAATGGTGATACTGGTCGGGAATTTGGTCGGGAATTTCTTCCACGACCTAAAAGTGGTGGACAAGAATCTTGTTGGCTCAGTAGGCATCTGCGATGAAACTTCTGTTCGCTGTGTGCGTTGGGCTGCATTTCTGCAACATGAAAAGCTCCAGCGAGCCTTGAATAATTGTTTACAGTGTACTCTATTTGTAATTTTGTTCCTAAACCTTAATCTTGTGAAGGATACGATTTTACTTTATTTCTAAATTTCTGCAAATAGTAACCTTTTATTTTTTCTGTATTTTTTCTGTGCATTTTTAATTATTGAGAAACACAGTTGGATTAGAGATCAAACATTTAATGGATTGCCAAAATTTTAATCTTTTTTAACATTGATTGCATCCTGAGATTAGTGCAGTAATCAAAAGTGACTTTACAAGCACCAATAACAGTATACGTTGTATTAATTTCAAGTGCTTGCATTAATCTTGAAGTGCATTGGATGGTTAACAATTTATTAAACATTTAAACTCTATTCAAAAGCTATATATAGACTGCTGCTATTTGTGTGCTGTACTCGTCTAATTTTATTTTTTTTTACATTGTTTCCTCAAAAATTTCTGGTTATTTTGCTGAAAATTCTAAAACTTTCATCCTTGATGAATTATTTGAAACACATAAAATGACCTTAGCCTACTCTCCGGCCAAAGGTTCGGCCCGTACCGGCACGTAACAGCCCAATCGATTTGCTTGGTGCTGTCTTTACTTCCAATTTATCTCGGGGGAAGAAACACAAAAGGCCAATAAAAAGACGACTGGTTGGTTGACGGCGACGATGGCCGAGGACGCCACCGACGACGTCGCTGTCCTGAGCGACGTTGATGGCGACAACGACCCAGCCCCCATCGTCCTCCCCCCAGCCGAAGACTCCTCCATCTCCGTAGTCGACCGCCGCATCCGCGACCTCCTCGCGGAGCTCGACCAGGAGCGTACCGCTCGCAAGGCCGCGGAGGAAGCCCACGCCAAGCTCCAGGCCAACATTCCTCGCTTCAAGGCGCTCGTTCAGGAAGCCTTGCGGAAGCGTGATGACGCCGTCCGTGACCGAGACGAGGCATCCAGGTCCGCCGATCGCGCCGCTGCAGAGCTGGCCGACGCGATCAAGCTCAAGGACGAGGCTGTCAGGTTCAATGAGGAGGTTCTGAAGCAGAAGGATTCTGTCAGGTCGGAGATGGATACCGCCGCCCAGATGCTGGTCACCGGGATCGAGAAGATCTCGGGGAAGGTCGGGG
Source organism: Trichopus zeylanicus subsp. travancoricus (assembly GCA_005019695.1). Lineage (NCBI taxonomy): Eukaryota > Viridiplantae > Streptophyta > Magnoliopsida > Dioscoreales > Dioscoreaceae > Trichopus > Trichopus zeylanicus. Next base: position 26,681 of record RXID01016767.1, read on the forward strand.
GTTTCAAGAATTTCTCAGCCGGTGGCCTCCCCAGGTCGCAGAAGTACACCGGCCTGCCAGCCGTGGCCTACGGCGTCATCAAGCGGACTAACGAGATCGTGGAGGAGCTCGTCAAGCAGATCGAAACGGCCTTCAAGTCGAGAGACCAGGCGCGGGAGCAGATGGAGCAGCGGAACTATGAGATCGCCATTGAGGTCTCGCAGCTGGAAGCCACCGTTGCCGGGCTCAGAGAGGAGGTCTCGCAGAAAGGTGAGGAAATCGAGGGCTTGGAGAAGGTGGTGGCCGAGAGGGATACTAGGATTTCCGAGATGGAGAAGGAGATGGATGAGCTCCGGCAGTTTGGTGAGGAGTGCAATAGCAAGTTGAGAGGTTTGGAGGTGAAATTGGATTCGCAGAGGCCTTTGATTATGGATCAAATGAATTACACATCGAGAGCCTATGAGCAGATACACGAGATTATCAGGATTGTCGACACAAATGCATTAGATCAATCGGAGTCTTCTGATTCGTTGTTCATGTCGAAAGAAGTGGACATGGATGAGAATTTGCGGACATCATTGGAGGGGACAAAGTCTGTTTGTGAGCTTGCGGAGATTGGTTTGGAAAAAGTCAGGGAAGCAACAGAGAAAAGAAACGAAGAAGCAAATAGTTTTCGGAAGTCAGTTAATGAGTTGTTGATGGAGAAGCAACATATTGGGATTTTGCTTCGGAGTGCATTGTCATCGAAGACAAATGAGGTCTTGCAACTGGCAGAGGATGGCCTAAGAGAGGCTGGGATTGATTTGAGGCTCAATGGCAACCATGAAGAAAGTTCAGAGAGGGGGCATGACGATGAAGTTTATACCTTGGTAAATATGTTTGGCACTGAACCTTTTATCTCTAGACTTTTTCAGTTATTGATGCGCAATGGAAAATAGGACCTGAAACTGGTTCGTATTTGTTTACAGGCTGGTGCTTTGGAGAGTACTGTTAAGACATCTCAACTCAAGATCATTGAGCTGGAGCATCTGGTGGAGGCTCTCAGGTGTTGGTTATGTTGGTCATTTGTAGTTTATGAGATCAATTTTGCATGTTGTGTGGGGATGCTTGTAGTCCTATTTTTCTTACTTTCTCATTTTAGGTGCCATTTACCACATTTAACCCCTCAAATATATTCGTTTGCTGATGATTCTTGATAAACTTCAGATTTAAATAGTCTTGTACTGCATTTTAACTAAATTAATCTTATCTCATGCATCTTAGCCATAAGCAGTTGATGTGCTTTCAGATACATGTAATTAAACAATTATACTAATAAAAGACAGCACCAGATCTCAAATGATGAATTAAGATAAAGAGTAGAAACAGATATTCATAATTTTGAATCTCTGGTTTTTTTTCGTTTCCTGTTCATCCCCTTTTGAAGCAATATAAATTTTAAACCCAACCGCCCATTTATGCCTTATACAGAAGTTGCTATCAGATGGAACCAAAGCTAACTTTGATCCTTATCTGACATGGTAGGCATATATATCCTTTTCACAATATGATTCTTGCCCTGTGTATTTTTTCCATTGTAAAAAATTCTGACAAACTAATGGTGGATCCTTGTGTTAATCTTTATTGAGAGTAAGCTCATAGCTCATTGTTATGGTGCATCAAATTCATTTGATCTTAGCATGGTCTCTCGTCTGTTGCATGAAGGACCATTTCATCAATCTTCAGCATCTGCTTAAGCATGAGAAGCGTATTGATCATTTATTACTCTGTCATCATATTATTGTTAATAGCTTGGCAAATGGTTTGAGTGCAGAGTAAATTGTGATGCCTGTATGCCAATAGTCTTTTTTCTGACAGAGTTTCATAATTACCTTGTCCGTAATCGAAGCCATGAGTCATCTGTATGAATGATTATTATTGTCCTTCAGTTGGAACAGATTTTTCATGAATAAAATAGGACAACTCATTAAGATAGATATGCGATTTCAAATTAAAAAAAAAGAAATCTAGTCATGTATATGATATGTAAAGTACAACAAAGTCTATGAAACTTTAGAATAAAGATAAAAAAGGGAAATAAGTGGAAGAAATTACTTCAAAGGCTTGATAACTAGCATATGTTTATTCTAGTAGCATGGACATATTTATTTCTTAATTTTAATAAGTCTCTAAATTTGGTCCTGTGGAAGTCTGTCTTTGTGTATTGATCAACTTTGCCATTCTGAAAAAGAGGAAAGTACTGATGCATACTCCAATATGTATGGCAATCTAATTCTTAAATCTACAGTTGGCACTTCCATTATGATTATGGCTAGTATGCTTAGTTGGTTTGTTCTTTATGCATGTAAACTCACTGGAGAAAGGGCTGAGTCTAGCCTATTAAAAGCACATTTGGATTCTCAAGCAAAAGAAATTAGCCAACAAAAGCGTCAGATAAAAGAGCTTGAAGAGAAGGAACGAATTGCAAATGAAAGTGTAATATATCGTCAATGTTTCTCTTGCTTCATGACCTTATATTTGTGAATGTCATTTTCTGGTTGATGACTATATTATTGGAGCATTTCATTTATACACATTATAATGTCAGCCTTTTGTTTTGTTCTTAAAGGTTGAAGGCCTTATGATGGATATTGCAACTGCAGAAGAGGAAATTGCAAGATGGAAAGCAGCAGCAGAGCAAGAAGCTGCAGCAGGCAGAGCTATTGAGCAAGAGTTTCTTGCACAAGTGAGCTTATCACTTTCTGTCTGAAAACTACTATCAGTTTCTCTCTTGCCACTTGTCTCATTTCACAATTATTTCTTAGTAGCTAGATATCCCAAGCTGATAACAATGCATATAACAATGTTGCTATATTAATAATATCTGCTTGAGTTTCTGTCTTCCAAAGAGATAAATGAGTTAAAGATGTGTGGTTAAGATGACTAGTAGGTTAAAATTAGAACCAGATGCCAAGAGGTCCCTTTTCAGCTTTTAGCATCAACCTTTCTGTTCATTTCATATTACATTGTTATGTCTAGCAAGTAACTATCACACTCTCCAGCTGCGTGAGGGTGGTGAATAAATATGGCAGGATAAACTGGATATTTTGCCCATATTAGCCTGACAACCCATGAATGGCACAGGATGTTTATCAATATTGTGATGTTTAGTGTTTTAGTCCTGGTACAGTGCTGGGTTTTGGGTTTACAGTATTTGGTCAAACACATTGAATTTCTTCTTAAATTTTCATTTAAACAGTTAATTTCCAAGAAAAAATGAACAGTCAAGTGATGGACTTGTGATTACGCAGTAACCTTTGATTAACCTAAACAACTAGATAATCACAGCACTTCAGATCAGTCTGTAACCTAGATCTCTCTTATTACATAAAAGTTGCTCCGATGCAGGCAATTTTGTAAATTTATTAAACTTTTGTGGTAAATTTATTAATGTTTTGTTCTGAGGACCTTTGCACCATGCATCCCATCAGATATGTTTTATGGATGCACGATCAACTTCAGGATTTAGACCTAAAAGATTGGTTTTAAGCTTGTCAATTGGCTTTAAATACTTCTTTGAGCTTTCAAAAATGTGAATATATATTTTGGGATTTCTTTAGTGTCTTGGCCTTTTCTTTTGGTGAACTTTAGAGGACACTTGGAGAGGAAGGAAAGGCCCTGTCGTTAATTTATTTATTTTTTTCAATGTCATCTCAAAATCCAAGGTTCTGCAACACCATATCCATTGCATGTCATTGTTCTTCTTTGAAAATATTCTGCCCTGCTATCTGTGGTAACTACAGCACAAGCTAACTTAGACATAGCTAAACTCCCATTTTCTTAATGCATCTTCTCGGATTGCAAAACATATCAAGTAATTTTGTCTCAAAACCCATGAATTGAATGCCATGATTGTTAATATGCAGTTGTCAACTGTTCGCCATGAGTTAGATGAGACAAAGCAAGCACTGTCAGAGTCAGAGGGCAAGCTCAAGTTCAAAGAAGAAACTGCTTTTGCAGCAATGGCAGCAAGAGATGCAGCTGAGAAATCACTGAGACTTGCGGACATGAGGGCCACAAGGCTTAGGGAGAGGTTAGAGGAGCTGACACAACAACTAGAAGAATCAGAGACTCAGCATGACTCCAGGAGCTGGCATGATCCAAGATACATATGCTGGCCATGGCAGTGGTTAGGATTGAACTTCGTGAGAAGCCAAACTGATATGCAGCAACAAAGTTCGAACGAGATGGAACTTTCGGAACCCCTCATATAGTGGTAATATGTGAAATTATTTGTCATTATTAGATAAGAGTTGCCTCTACCAAGAAAAAAAAGTCAGAAAAAAGAAGGTGCTTTGTTTTTTCAATAGCCTTATTTCACAATTCAAAGGTAATATTTGTACACGATAATCACCCAGCAAAAATGATCCAACTTTGCCTCAAGTGCTTTTTAGTTTTGGAGTCCATTATGTACATACTGCCTACCATTGGATTCCATGATTCTTTCCTGCTGTGCAAATGAACTGCAATTGTTCTTGGATTTTAGTGCTTTTGCTCTTCCATCTTCATTTGGATTCATGTGGTGGCAATGTCATGTACAACCTGTAGAAGGTTAGGAATTTTTCTGGAAATTTGGTTATACGGCAGTGTGTGACGTACCATGATTTTAATCTCTGTAGTTGAGATGTATTGCGAGTACAGGTGTGTAACAACGCGTGGGTTAAAACTGCATGTTAAACAATTTATTTTCAAAAAATGTCGTTTCATATTTTTTTTTTTTAGGATTATCGGTTGTATGGCAAAGAGTTGTGCCAGTGGAAAATATAGTTTTGACAATTGTCAAATTGCAACAAAAAACTCGAGCAAAATCAAACACTTCAAACAGTAATACAGCATATTTCAAAATATTTGCTTTAATAACTTTCATATATTAAATATGATGAATACATTTAAAACTAAGCAAGTGCCCCTGGGTTTTCCTGGCTTCTCCTACGGTTCTCACTTGGTTATTCTGCTTGAAAGATTCTGAATTCTCATTAAACAACAATTCCCACCAAAAATCTAAAAAAACTATATCCAACTAATGTGCAACTAATGCACCATCAACATCTTAGCATAGACAAGTACTTCACTGAAATTTAGTTAAAAAAATACTTTGATCTGTGAAAATTTACATTATTGGAACCCCATATGAATTACAGAATTTTAGATTAATACAAAATTTAAACAGACCCAAGGTTAAGTACCAATCCAACACCGGGACATGATGAACATCCACACTAGCGCTTGGCCTAAAACCAAGACAAAAAAAATACAACCAACATATATAAACTTTTTCTATCATAATTTCACAGTACTACAAAATAAATTGTGCTTCATAAAAACTCCCTTTATGCCCCAGCAGTCCAAACAGGCCCTGCAGGAAAGCTTGCATAAAACATGCAAAGATACTTCATTTCCTGTGATAATTTAACAGGAAACATGCTGTTCTACAAAATGAAACACGCTACATGCATCCAAGTTATATCTCCAATTACAAAGACTGCACAATAATGATACAAGGCCTTGATCTCATACTAATTCATAATCGAAATGATATCCTAGTCCATTTTCTTTTCAGTCAACCAACAAATTTCCAAGCCTGGCACATTACAGTCATTAATGAATGGCTGCAGATCCCACAAGACAGTAGCTTTCTAGTTCTGAATATGATGAATGGGGACCAAGGGATTGAATGATATTTTCCTACATTAAAGTTAAAAATAGTTAACACATTTGTTTACTGACAAGAGCAAAACAAGTTAGAGAGAAAAATGAAATATCAAGTTGTACAACCTGCATGGTGAAGTCCAGTCTTTAACATTTGGTACATCATCATTATCATTATTGCAAGTGAAACTGATTCGCCTTTAAAATGGACTGGCTGCCCTGCCTCCTGCCATACAGAAATCAGTTAGTATAAGCAAAAGTTAAAAGAGTCCAAATACACACATCATAGGATAACCTGATGACAAATCCCATCTACCCTCCTACACAATCCTTCCCGCGCAGAAAACTGGAAACTTAGGAGCAAAGCAAGAACATGGAGAGCACCAAAAGATAGATATGAATTGATACCAAATGAGATGTTGATAAGGAGACAAAACTAATAAGTAAATATGTTGGCTTGCCAACAAACTTATCAAATACATGTCCACCTAATATTACTCCAAAAATGCATCAAACATTGTTATATTTCTGTTCTAACACAGATATGGATATAGGATTGCTGTTCAGACCTCTTCCAGAGAAACTGTATCCTGTGAAATCCCATCTGAACTTCTGTCCAAGAAACTTGAAATGCCTTCATTAGCAGCCCTTGAAATACTAATGAGATCTTCTGTGAGGCATTGAAGTTCATCAAGCAAAGCTTTAACTGAAACATGAACATTTTAAACATTTTAGAACTCCCACTGTTGTCTCAAAATAATGCCAACAAATTTGTGAAACGTCGGAAAAGACCATCATCATCAACAAAATTTCATGCAGAATATTCACACCACGCAGGTTCTTTGCTATGTGGTGGCTTTACACAATTTCAATGTGTTGTAACGTATGCAATCATCAACCAATAATAGAGGGCCAATAGGATGGAGACAAAGAAAATGAAAGATTATTTGTGATCTGTTTGCTACTATCACTAAGCATAAATATTTGCTATTTCTAATCTTGCTTTTCGTTCATATTACAAATCATCCCTAAAAACATTCCCAACTTCACAGGCTTGAGAACTCGAAAGATATAAGTTGAGTCATATTCCTGCATACTAAAATAATAGATTGGTTTCCGCTAATTGAGACTTCCAAGTTCTGGTGAAATCTAGACAATCAAGGCAGGGTAGATAACTGGATTTAGCATGAATGAATCAAAATTTGTAGAGAAAAATTTAATTGTGCTTGACAGAGATGTTGCCCATAATTACCCATGGAAGGAATGGACCAACATGAAACTGAAGCGGTAAAGGCATAAAATTCATGTGGTACATGTGAAAAACAATGGGATAAAAGGATTGAAGATTCATCAGGAATATTTAAATATTCCAATTTGGGTCAAAGTAAACTATATTGCACTAAGTTGGGCTCTATATTGCATTCTCAACTGACCTTCTGTAAACCCTGAAAAACCCATATCTATTCCACATCATATGGTCTGAAAATGAAGTGTCACATACAAATACACAATTGAAGTCTCACTTGGCCAAGTGTCCATGAAGGTGCCTGCAAAAGCAATGCAACCCACAAATAGGCACATATGCTCACGCACCTACAGATGTGGCAAAGCTTGCTATATCTTCTGGATCATTGTAGTTGTATTAACCATTAAATATCATATTCTGAATTTCCAGTTCACAACTTTGTGCTGGGAAGATGTATATTACCAGGATACCTGCATGTTGCTACAGTTTTTGGATGATTTATCTGAAATTAGAGCATTTATTTTTATTAGTGGCATTAGTATAATTCTAGTAACGCTTGTCATGAAAATTACTAAGAATTTAGATGTTAAGGCCCTACTTATCTCAGTCCTGATTCTATTCAGACTGGCCACTCAACTCCTAATCCAAATAGTCAACCTTAATCCAAATCAACACAACATTTATTGATTGTGCTAACCTAATCATGAGTTAACAATGATAGCCCAATCTAGACCAAACCAGTATATTATATGCATACTACAGTTCTTTTGCCATTTTCCTTCAAGCCACAATAGCCATGGATATGATAATCAAATAACATAACAAACTACTCCCTATCTTAGATGTCTAGATATATACAAGGAGAAGATTGTCACCATTTGCAACATGGTCCAGAAGTTGTAGTTTGCAAGTACGCACTTCGATAAACATGTCCAAAAGAATATACATAAGGAAGTTTAGCCAAAGTTATAGTTGAATCATAAAGAAATAGAACATTGCCACAACAATCAATAAGATAAGAAAATTACAAAGGCCCATAAAAAGCACACCAAGAATTTAGATTAAAAAAAAAACAAAAATTTACAAAGAAATCCACTATCAAGAGTTCCATTAACAAAATGCGCATTTAGATTTAGTTTCTTCAGAAAGTCCTACAAGGAGTGTTGACAAGGAAACAAAGCCATGTCTTTCATCCAACATTCATGATATAGACCAAAATCTACTGTTACACCAATACTGTGGAGGGAGAGGAAAAGATAAAAAGGAGAAAATTCATATATTTTCCAGGGTTACATGGATGTGGATCTAGGGTTTCTTGGTGATGAAGTCAAAGAGAGAGCTCTATATTGATTGTGAGAAAATAATTCACCATAACATAACCTTCCTTCATATAATGATATAAGTGAGAATTCCTATACAAATATGACTCCTACTCGGGCTTTTCACTAATGACCAATTTACATTATTTCGGTTCTTTTCTCCAGGTTAGAATCTGAGTTTGTTTGGACTTCTTTATTGGGCTGTGATGATCTCAGATTTCTCAAGTATAAGAGGATACTTCAATGTGCAACCATATTTATAAATCTTGAGTTTCATATGGATATTTATAAGCCCTAATTCTCTAACAGTTTCAACAAAAATTGGTATGAGTAGATTTTTTATCCTTTTCGCTTAAACTTTAAAAAATGTAGGTTGATATGGATGACAGAATTACAACTAAATTCATAACTATTTTAGTAAAGGGGCATCTAAAATAGGTTCTACTAAAGAGGAACTATAATAGGTATTTGCTAGATCAAAAGTTAATTATATATTGTTACAATAAATAGGCTTGTTTTGATTGAAATCCGGGTAGGTTAAGACACATTATGTAGACCTCTAAAAGGGCCATCTAGCCATGGATAGTTATAGATCTGGTATAATTGTCTCAATAAAAGTTAGGAAGTGTTATAATGGTTCTTCTCAAATGCCTTGTGCTGACTGGCAGGTCTTTATAAAATCATTGAGGCAGTTATAGTAAATATTTTTGAAGAGGATCGATAACAAGTATTCACAAAATCAAAACTAATTATATAGTGTTGCAATACATAGTTTTTTATTGGCATGCATAAGTTATAGCACATTATCACAGGCATCTGAAAGGCAAATTTAGTCATGGACAGTTATAGATCTAGTATAGTTGTCTTAATAAAAATTAATAAGTGTTATAATGGTTCTAATCAGCTGCCATGGGCTGTCTAGCAAGTCTTTATCAGATCTTAGACAATTTCACTTTATCAAGGTTTTGAAAAACTGCTAGGCCTATGCAGGCGGTTATGGAACAACACAGTGCATAGGTAGTATTTGGGTTCCTAGAAGGTTTTAAATAAAAACATTTTAAATTAATATAGAATGTAAAATTACAACAATATATGGAAAATTAAAACAGTGCTTCAATTAAATATGTAAATACATTCTAGCAACATGTTCTATGCAAAATAATCATATATACTAATGAATAATAACAATAAGGACTCCAAAACAATTTTTATATTAACAAATATCTTACATCTCTATGTTAAGCTAATCAAGTCCAACAGTATAGAATTTATTGGTCAGATCCTTTGAGGTCTACCAAGGCAATTGGGCGACCTAGTAACTTACGAAGATTGGACCGCATAATAGACCTTGCTGATAGATAACCAGAGTGGTTAGGGTACAATCCCTGCCTAGGCAGCTGCATTTTAAAACAACAGGCTTTATAAAAACGAAGATCTTTATGATCAACTGGAGAAAACTGGAAAAATTATAGTACACTTCTTTGGACAAACTATTGCCTAAATTCCACATTAACTTCTATTGTTCTCTCATGAAACACCCAAAGTAGTCAAAAGTGTCCACTTAGATGCCTGGCAGAGGTCAACTGGCTGGGTGCCTAGTGATTAAAATACTAGGTGATAGTCGACCTTACTGCTTAATTGTCCCTTTTCTTCCAAGTCGCAACCCGGTTTACTGAACAAATATTTTTGTAACTATTATTTTGACTCTATAATAATAAATATAAAATTCTAATTTTTTTTTTTTTTAAAATCACCTAGACCTCCATCTAAACGCCTAGGCTGTCTGCCTAGACATTTTGGCGGTCCACCGCTTGGCACCACCTAGATGTTTTCACTACCTTGGAACCACCCAATTAAGTTGTTAACAACTAAAATATAATTGAACTTCAAATGTTACCATTATCAATGGAAAAAATTCTTATGAACTTTCCTTTTTAGTAGAATAGGCTTAAGAGATGCGTAATTTAAATTTGTTCTCATTTGATAAGCTTGTACAATTTAATCAACACTATGCGATATGAAATAACTAAAAAATTTATGCCCAGAGTGATCAACATGCATAAACTTATTGCTATTATTTCAGATAATTACTAGAATAAGAATAAATATAATTTTTCACAAGATGTACTTGAGCTGATTAATTAAAGGAAGAGTGTATAATAAGAAATTTTAAATATAATGAATATCCTTATTCCATAAAAGAATCATGTTATTGGCTCCTATATGGCAAGTAATGCCAGCCTTTTCACAGTTTCTGGATATCTTTATGGAAGTAACACAAAATGCAAATGATATGAATAGCTTACACTGGCTTATACTCTACGCAACTAGCTGAAGATGCTTGCATCCAGCTTCAAGGTACAGCTTCATTCTGTCAGTTAGATTTGCTTCAACTACCTGCTCAACTAATTTAGAAGTCTTAAAAAATTCAGGCCTTCTAATATATTCTGCAGAGGAAAAGAAGAAGATCATGTTGAATCTCATTCTTAAGCTCATGGTTTGCATGCTACATTCTACAGAATAAAAGCAACTTTAGAAACAAAACCCTAGTATATTTATATGGTCACTGATGCCTTCCCAATATCACTAAAAAAGCTTTTACAGATTGATATAGCATTATGGAATTAATGAAAGTTTAAAAATGTTTTGGATCTAAGATAAAAACAACACTCTGAATGACTTATTTACAAATTGATTTCATGATTGATGAAAAGTCACTGTTCAGCAAAGGTGAAATGGATTATCAGCTTCTCAAAAAGAAAAAAAGGAGAACAAGACAGTAATGGTGATATACAAATGAAGTATGCATGGAAATTACACATATACCCAGATGATTACAAAATTGAGCAAGGAACTTATGACCAACACCTGCCAATTCATCCTGGTTTGCTGATCTAGATAGGATACACAAGTATTAGTTGAAGAACCAGAAAAGAATTACCATACAGCTTCAAATATAATAAGTTGAAAATGAACTGAATTTTGCTGGTATAGATGTCCAATATCATATTTTAAAAACAAGGATCACGTCCAATCAAATAAAATAGTAGCATGCTGGCAAAAAAATTAAATCAAATACACATGAGGCCAAAAGGATTAGGAAACAACTCATACACATGACAGACAGAGAATTGCTCGCACAAAAACAAAACTACAAGGCCCTAATGTGTCCTGAACTAAAGTTTGTGATTTCAACTCAATGGTGTGTCCAGTCTATTGGGAAGCAAATCAAGGGAGCTGGCACCTAACCACAAAGTAGGATATATCCCTTTTGACAGGGAAGAATTAACATATAGAGATTCTGAATGGCGCATGATAAGGAAAGCCACTTTGTCAAACAGAAAAGAAGGGTGGCAATCAAACCATGGCAAATGCAACCATACTTTGCACTTTTACAAACCTGCTCACCTTTTGGACAATTCCATCAGTATCTACCAAAGCTTGAGAAAATTTCAAACAAAATTCAGCACAAAATTCCAGCGGCAGAAGGGCAAAGGCGCTGCAGCTGCAGCAAACATGTACTCTTGCCCTGTTTCTGTGTTATATAAAAACATTAGCATCTTTGTTTCAAAAAAAAAGGGCTAAGATGAAGTGATTTTCCAGTTTTCAGAAAACCTAGTTTGACAGCACAAAGCAAGTAAACTAAAATCCTGTTTCATCATAACCAGCGCAAAGGCCTTGCTTAATGTTGACATTTTATTACAAAGGGAAGTCACGAATTCAGTTCTACGTACTTCAGCTTTCCAAGTTGCAAACCTAACAATCTAACAAACAAATTTCCATAACAACAAGTCCCACAAGATGCTATGCTATACAGCAATTTCCGCAAATACATTATAATCCAAGCAAAACCCCATGACAAAATGAAAAAAACATCTTATATGCATCCAATTTCGTCAAAAATATCACAAATCCAAGAATAAACCCTAAACATGACATACTAACTGTACACCGAACCGGAGCTCATCCGCGAACGCCAGAGGCCCGGGACGAGGTCGCCTCACGCCGTAGGAGTCAACGAGAAGAAGAGAAAGCCGGGCTCGTCAGTATTCTCAGAACAATTCGAAACTTAGACCTCGACCGAAACGAACCTTTCCTCAATTTTAGGGTCAATATGGTTCGGTTTCGGTCCATGGATGCGGCTTCAGGTTCGGAGGGGTTTTAAAAGGCAAGAGGTTCGGAAACGCAAGGGCTCGTCTGCCGCTTCAGTGCTGCGATGGAGGAGCCGGTGAGGGTCCGAGTGGTCTTCGACGACCGCCGCCTCCTCAGCAAGCCCCAGCGCTCCGATGGGCTTCGGCTGAGCTGGTGCCTCGTCACTCCGGACATGCCCACCATCGCCGACCTCGCCTCTCACCTCTCGCGCCGCTTCTCCCTCCACCGCACTTGCCCCGACGGCATTCTTCTCTCTGTGAGCATCCGTCCTCTCTTTGATGTTTGTTTTGGTATAGATACGTTCAAAAGGAGACTCTTTTAGGGTTCATTGAGTAGTTTGCTGCTCATTTGTCGGAATATTAGTCATCTTGTAATAACTGTTTATTCTTCTTTGGGTACAGATGGATGGCTTTGTCCTACCAGCAGTTGAATCAAGCTCCATTCTCAATAGCAATGATGTCATCAGGTTAAATCCCGATTAAGTCTTTCCCTCTTTTTGTTATAAATATGCAACATATATTTTTAGATGTAAGGTGCAATTTAAGTTTTAGAATATGGGTTTTGCAATTCTCATCAAATTGCTAGTTCTGTGCATCGATTAGGAAAGTTGTTATAAAATCTGATGCTGAACTTATGACATAGTATCATCTTCTTCTAGTTTAGTCTAAATAAAGATAATAGGAATGTTGAATATTTTTGTGCTAGTTTCTTAGGAACAGGAGACTCTGGTCTAAGTTATACTGGGAAGTATGGTGCCTAAGCAGTTGCATGCCTAACCATAATGTGTCAGCATGCATATCCATAACATGTTGACTAAGCTACACCTGTTTTACAATATGGTAGCAATATCTTTCTTTTACATTAAAATGCTTGTTCTCCATCTCTGCATTTCATCAGTATATGAAACTGTCCATTCTATTGATTTAAGAACTTGCGAATTTTTCTTGTGGGTGAATATGCTGCAATCATGTAAATCAGCCTTGTTCCATGGATGTCTATCTGAGTCATGCCTGGAATTACAATTGCTCTGTGGTAACACTTGGTGTCTTTGTCTCAGTGTGAGAAAACGTGGAAGTAAACTAAAGGACATAACAGGGATAGATCATGATGCACTTCCCATTCATGGTTTTGAAGTATTGGAGAGGCAACCAATTGGTTGTAGTGGCAAGCCTTTGGCCATCAAAGAGTATGAAAATGAGTCAGGTGGATATGACAACAAATATGAGGAGGATGCAAATGATCATGAAAGCAATGAAATCTCCAAGGAAGCTTCCTTTGCTATAAAAACAATTACAAAGAGAAAAAGAAAGCATTCAAATGTAGATTTAGCTTCAAGGTAAAAATTTTCTTTGCTTACCAACATGTTTTTTTTTTTTTTTTGTTTTTGTTACTTTTAATATTGTAGCAGTTTTCCTGAGTTAATGTCTCTTATCTTACTTCTTTGACACTTCAGTTTTCCCTTTGAACTGTAAATCTGATTAATGTAAGAATGACATAATTGTGAGGGTTTATGGAGAATAATTCATTCAAGTGATACTACAAAAAGCTAGAACATTCACATTGGGAATTTTCCCAAAATCATAGTTTATTAAGAATTTGTTTATCTGATCCAATAATGTAATTTTAAGATCATCACTTCATGGCTATGGAGATGAGTTCATGAAAGTCATGATTCCATTGCCAATGACTGGAAAATCTTGAGTTTGCTAGTTCATCCATTCAAAAGCTTGAAAACTTAGCCCATTAGTGTTCTCATCCAAGTGATCTTACATGCATGTAAGGTTCATCAATATTTCCTGTTGTTCACATGTCACACACCGCTCTCTTCCTGACTCCCTCTTATTCTCTATTTCTAGCATGCCAATCTAATTAAGAGAAGCTCATGAAAAGTGTAGACTATGATTGAACCATTTGTTTTCATTTTACTTCAAAATTCAATTGTCCAATTTCAGTTCTGGTCCGATGGTTACCCAATTCTCAAATTATGGTTCTGAACATTAGAGGAACTCTGCTCATAGTTATTTTGATAAATTAACATGCTATACATCTATTGTGCCGTTGTCATACTTTAACTATCAAAATGAGCTGCAAGCATGTATCACAGTTCTATACCCTCCATGACGTTACTCTTCATCCTTCGGAATTTCTTTATCGTAACAGCAAATGTCTTGGTTTCAGAGTAAGGAAAAAGGGCAAAAGGGGTGGTAAACTGAAGGTGGTTACAAGTAAAGATGATGGTGCACTTTGCACTCGAGATCCCAATCTAGTGGAGAAACAACCTCTTTGCCATGGTGATGACATTTTGGCCACCAAAGCATTTGAAGAAGAGGCAGGGGGTTATGAAAGCAATAGTGAAGACGATGTTAGTGATTATCCTGAGAATGCAATATCCAAGGAAGCTCCCATTTGGTTAAAATCAAGTTCTGAAAGAACAACAAACCATTCAAATGTGCATTCAGGTTCAAGGTACTAATGTTGTTCTCTTCTGCTCATAAAATATTTTAATTTCTTAAGCTCCTTCTCTCATTCAAATCTTTGACACTTTAATAGTATGGATGCACTAGTTCCTTTAATCTCTTGTACATACTAGGTTAATTATCTTGACATGCTCGCTCAGATTTTTCATGTTCTTGTTCTCTTGATTTGCAATTCTCCAATATTCTGTGAAAACAGTTGAGCTATAAAATCAGGCAGCATCATCAAATCATTGAGTTTAACTTTGACATAGATGGAGCATTGTATGATCTTGGTGTCCTAGCTGTCCAATCTTCTCCCAAAATATTTGCCAGAGGATTCCTAAATTTGTTGTGTTTTCCTCTGGCATCTCTGAATCATTGTTGTACACTGAATATAGTATTATGATGGGATCAATTGGTTGTTTTTGGTTTAAACAATTTATGCACCGCTATTGGTGTGATGGAAAACTTGGACTCGTGCTTTTTCAGTTGCTAATTTGATTTCTTGTTATTAGAAGAAATTTGGAGATGAATTCTAGAAAAAAAAATCATGGTTTCCTTCAATACATTTTACATCATGTCCCAATATCTACTTATGTGGCCATTCCTTTACTATCACCATTACTGTCTTTTGCTAGTAACTGGAATTAGTTGTAAAATCTTTAATTACTTAAAATGTTATCTACTTTCTGTTTTGAATGCATTTTTTTTTGCTTAGTGTGCCATTTGCTTGAACTTGTTTTGTAGGCACCAAGTTGAAGAAATGGTTGAAAGGAATGAACCTGAACCAGTCAGTGATTGCATGAGAAAGGTTTGTTGTGTGCTGATTCTTTCTTTGAAGATTTATTATAGTTTCATAGCTGCCAAAAAGTTTTCCTTTCGTTCTTTTTTTTCTTCTTTCTTTAATAACTTGGGATGCATTTAGCTTGGAACCACAATGGTTCTTCTGGAGCCCTACACACATAAATAGAAAATTTACATCCTTACCAGGGCAAATGAAGCACACATATAGAGTCTGTTACCTGTATTGCTGAAACATTTATATTATTCAAGCCACAGGGAAGGCTGCTTATTCACTTGTCCTAAAATAATGAACCATTGGAGTCCATCCATTAAGCATGTTTTCTTTTGGACATTTTAATGCTTTGAGAAAAAAAATTGTTGTAGTTAGCTGGGTCAATGTGCAGTTATGGCCAAAAACGTTGATCATCTGTATTTGGCTTTATCTCCATAGAATAGCTGTTGGTGAGTCATCTTAGATTGTGGGCCACCCTTGCTATATATCTAGATCAACATTCAGAAAGGCCTTGTATTGTAACAGCCGTATTCGTCCTGTTGCTGTAAGGTGAAATTACGTTAATTCCACAGCTACATCTGCTGATGTTTCCTTGCACCAACCAGAGTAGAATGCTTGTTCATGTTGTAAAACAAGCTTTTGCAGTTCAATAGTTTCTCTAGAAAGAGAACTGAAACTTTACTGTATTGACATTTGAGGTGCTTATTTTTATTTGAAACAAATCAGCACTTTAGGGTACCAACTTTTTCCACTAGGGAAGCTAATGCTTTGTAATTGAACAATTGACCAAAGAAGCATGTGTTAAGATGTAGCAAATTTCCAGGTGGCAATTTATCAGATCATTTACTTACTGTTCCTCTGCAATATATTCTCAAATGGTCAGGTCATCATCACAACTTGCCTGCCTTCTCCTTGTCCCAGGCAATATGCCAAGGTGTTGATGACAATACATTTTGAAAGCTTCACTGCTAAATTATCATACTGCCATTGAGCTCTTTGTTATCATTGTAAGGGTTTCTTCCCTTCATGGAGAAATCTATGTCAAAATGACAGTATGTGTCAGGAAGAAAAGGATGCACAATTTTGAATATATTTATTTGGAACAAATCAAATGGAATTATGTGATTGATCTTATCATGTTTGAGTGAGGTGTTCTCAAGTAATTTCACGTAAAAGCTACTATACAAAAAAATTTTATTATTAAATTACATATCAAAATAAACATACCCAATCCTATAACCGGTTTTTTTTTTTCATGGAAACATAATTATGTGAGTGGGAGGACGATCAAAAAATTACTTATGTCATGCTACTGTGAACAATATAGATTGGTTCTGTTATAGTCATCAACAACAGGTTTTGTTGACTCCAGGTACTGGTCAGTGATTCCTTTTTTTTTTTCTGAGTGTTGTGAATCTGTTTGTTAGGTCATTGAATTGATCGAAATCTGGATAATTGATGTTTTCTAAGTTAAATTTCTTTTAATCAGTTCCCAAGCAGAAGTGCCCGTCGTAAGAAGGCCAAGAGGAAGTGGAAGCGGGAATTGGCTGATTCTGAGAAAATGAAGGTACTGTGGAGAAAGGGTGTTGCAGTTTACTTCTTGTGTTCTACATGTGGGGATCTCCTGGCATTCTGATTGTTCTTTTTATGCCTGTGCAACATCTGCAGCTATCTCAGAACCAGGTGTTTGGAAATAATATTACCTGTTCAGAAGATCCAGAGAAAGATCAGAAGAATGAAAAAGATTTGATGGATTTGGAAGTTATTAACATGGATCCCACTTCCAAGATAGATGAAGAAGTAATTCCTATTATAGTTCGGCCTGGTCATATTCGTTTTGAACCTGCAGGTAATCTATTGATACAACAATCCTTGTTATAATTATGCCTTTGTCTTCGACCGCAGTTTTTGTTTCTTTTTCATGTTTTTATCAGATTCCATGAGGAATGAGTTTGGGATATACTTTTTACTAAAAATCCATTTATGCTCTTTGTTAGATATCTGGCTTACGACAAAAGCAAACTTGATTGTCATTGGAGATTCTGAAGCCAACCTTTTTCTTTGGCAGTGGCACATTTTCCCCTTTGATTCTTAATATCCAATATTTGAACTCATTGCTTCAGTTGTATGTACTGGAAATTGAAAATAGCAACAGAAATTGGTTATATTGTAGTTATTTTGGTGTGCTGCTTTGGTAGACTTCTAACTCAAAAGTGATTGGACTTGGTGTGTGAAAAATCTGTTAGGACCAATACTTACTCTGAGGAAAAGTGAAGCAAGGTAGTACCCTAAAGAAAAAGTGAAAGATTCAAACATAACTACTTTCTGTCTAACTTTTTGATTGTTATTGCCTTGTTGTCTCTAATGTTTTCTTAATTCATGGTCAATTCTTGTTTCTAAGGTTCTATATCATGATAGATTTTCTTTTGCTCTTTTGCCAGATCCAGAGCAGAGTAAACAAGAACCTGACAGCACAAAGGTATTTATATTCATTCTCTTGCTGCCTATAAGGATGCTGCCTCTAGTTTCTCGTACCTTATTACTTCCTATATAACAGGACCTTTTTTTTGTTGCTCCCTGTGATGATTCTCCAGTTGTGCATTTACTTTTGAAATTTTTATTTATGATTCTTAAAACCTCAAGTTTGTAATAGGAGTACATCTGCATAGGGTATAATCCTAGAAAAACCTGTTCAGATAGCTAAAACAGGACTAGTATTTTGCTTGTTAGTCACTTGGTTCAGCAGGTCATCACTCTATCCCTTGTGAAATTTATACTCACTGTTAGGGTGAAATATGGTGTGGAAGGTAGTCATCTGCAGAAACCATGCAGCTGGCATAATTTGTCTTGTATATTTGTGAAATTGTTTTCATTTTGAGAATCATAACAATTTTATGAAGAAAGATGTCTTGCAGCTGTGGGTCAGCCAATCTCAGAATTTCTCATCCTTTCAAGGGATTCTGTTTTAAAATTTATGTTAAAAGTGTTTGTTTTCAGAATAAGAATTGCAATGCCATAATACAATGATGTGCTCCTGTTGTTATAAGTCTATGCATTCCAACATATTCCCGAACAGAAATTCTGTAGAAGACTATATTATATTGCGTGTATTAACTCATAAAAAGAAAATCAGTTGTTTCTTATTCATCTCTGTTTTTTATGGTAACTATTATCTCTCTCCTTGTCTTCTTCAGAAAATTGTGCATTGGAATGGAATCACCAGCAAGAAAAAGGGTCAGAAGTGGGGTAGAGAAAAGGGAAATGGTAATATTGTTATTACTGAGGCAGCTAATGAAAAAGTCAATTCTGAAGAAGTGGAGTGGGTAGATGGTCAGACAAACTTTGAGATCCTGAAGCCACTGACTTCCCAACCTGAGGTTACTTTCTAGCCTACAGATTCTAAGCTGAAACACTTCCAGCTAATGTATCAATCTCCTCTTCCTGGTTCCAAATGCTGATAGAGAGAAAAGCTAGTAAAGGCTTGCATGTATTTATTTGCAGGAAGGTGATGTGATTGTGTATCGTTTAGTTGAGTTATCATCATCATGGCAGCCTGAACTGTCTCCATTTCGGGTATGTAGGTTTCTTGGTATATAAAGCTTCCTTCTATCATCAATGTGCTCTTTGCAAAGTCTGATATTTGCTAATGTTGTTAAACAATTAATTGGTTAAAGACATGCTGAATAGGTGAAAAATGGTGCCAGATCAACTCATGGGTTACAACATGAAGTGCCTTATTAATAGCTAAATGGATGTTCTTGTTCTTTGGATGTTTCAGGTTGGGAAAATATCATCATATGACCCTGTCTCAATGACAATAGTTCTTGTTCCTGTTCCAAAATTTCCCAATTTTCCTGGTAGAGATCAAGAGGAAGAAAATCCCCTGCAGCAATCAAATGCCTCACTTTATAAAGAAGACGGCTCTTTAGAGGTGCTTTAGATTCTACTACTGTTTATAGACTTTAGGTTTTGATATCTCAATTCTTATTTCATATCTAGTAACTAGTAACAAATACTCTCTTTCAGATTGATTATCCATCACTAGTTGATGTTCGATTATTTGAAGTTAACAATGAATCAGCAATTGCAAACACCAATTATGGAGATACAACTGAACAGGCAACTCCTAATGGCCATTTTACCCAGATAGTTAACAGTCTCACAGGTATTAATGTTTGCTTTTTCTAGAGTTCTGCCAACTTTTTGCATTTGACTAGGCATTGCAGCATGACTTAAATCTTTGGTTTCAGCTTCAAGATTTTCCTTCATTAATTTCCTATAAGGATTTGTACTAGTGGGGAAAGGTTATTTGACCACCACTGGTGCAACTCACTTTTTATGCTTGATCTCATACACTGCAGGGCGTGCAGGGCGTGTAATATGAAACCTCTTATAGGGTGCATTTGTCCTCCATCTTGGCATTAAGGGGTGGAGAACAAAGACATCAAGTTTTGCATCCAAAATCTTCATGGGCTTGGATTCCATTGCAGTCTTTGAAGCTATATATATATATATATATATATATAAACTATCTCCATTTTTTCTCATTGACATTTATGGTAGTAGAGATAAGGTGATTTGACAATTATCGGCATAATTCTTCTCCTTCCCTCTTTTACAAAATTCAAGGCTGATTACGATGATTCTTTTGTAAATATTTTGACATAAGATTCATATTCCAACTTATTACACAATAGTATGATTTTATGTTGAAGCACGTTGACATGCCTGCTTTATATCAACTCTGATTTGTGAATAACTGGCTCATTTCTTGTCTTCCCTTTTTCTTTCATTTTAACAGATGAGAGGTCAGATAAGGGATGGGAAGAAATCGAACAGGCCTTCAGCGAGAAGAAGGCATGGTTGCTGGGGAAGGAAGGTTCAAACAGACGCATAGCGAATTGCTCTTCAAACGGCACTTGGTCCTTCCGAGCAGTAAGAGGTTCTGCTTTGGGACCTACTATTGCTTTATTGAGAGCACAGAATGGTCTATGAACATACACATCCACAGTGAACTGAAATCATCAGGAAACAAAAAAGAGTTTGTGCTTCACTTGTGTATGGGTTCATCTCTCTGATGTCACTGGACTTCTTGCTGATTCATCTCTCTGGTGTCACTGGATTTCTTGCTTATCTATTTAAATATCTAAATATATTATGTTAAGGCTTATTTTTCTATTTTTTTTTTCTTTAAAATGGCGTCCTTTGATTCTATGTTGCTTCTGAAGGTTGCCGGTGTCAACCGATTGCTTGCACTCCTTAGCATTAAACTGCTTGGATTCTTTCCTTGTTCTATCATTCTTGGTAAACCTTTTTTATTTTTTAGGGGTAAATATGTAAAAAAAATCCAACTTTTAATATTGGCTTCCCTCCATTTCGAGACTCTACTTTGCCAGCAACCTGGCCTCTCGTTCTGCCTGCACGCCCTGTCCGATTCCAAGATGAAACCAACAACAGTAGCCCTCGAGCGGCAGCCGGTAGCAGACATTGGAAACCACGTCCGCCCCAAACAACAGATATGCTTGGTGATCGAAGAGCTGCTGGTGGCCGACATCGAAAATCATATCCACCGTGGGCAGGCGGCGGTCGACATGGAAAACCATACCCCAAGCAGGTAGTCTCCGGCCCACTACAACCGCTGCCGTTCCCCGCTCCTAAGCTCCAGATGAAACCTTCGTCCGGCCACCGGACCAGCCCCTACGCCTGGCTGGCCGCCATCATCTACACCCTGCTGTGGTCCGCCATTATCCTCGGCAGTGTGGCCGTTCTCATGGTCTAATTATCATTTTTATTTCAAATGATTGTCTAATTTTATAATGTTAACAAATAAAATTATGTAGTTTTTTGTTTGGAAAAATAGGTGGTTTGCTTAAATGTCTTAAAGCTCATTTGGTTTAGAATCATCACCAGGTGATTAATCAATTGAGATTTTAAACTAGAGTTGAATTAGATAAAGCTATTATAAAATATGATTATCACATTTGCTAATCGCAAATCACCAATACCGAGATGTTTTAATTCATTACATGGACGGTTTATTTGCCCGAGTTGTTACACCATTTATAGTTCCAAGTTTTTTTTTAGAGTTTTTAATGTATAATTTCTGAAAAATAGCTAAATTATATGTAATTTTACAAATTTTTTTATAATCACGATATAATCTCTTTCTTTAACATTTAGAGAGGTTTTAAATTTTTGAGGTAAAAAAGTTACTTTTTGCATAAAACATACTTAGTATATCCTCAATAGCTTTAATTAAATGATTAAAATATTTTTGTATAACCGTTAGAAAATTTAACTATAAATATAGCAATTTCAGGAGGTTTAGGTTAAAATTTAGTGGAGTCTTTTCCAGTAGTACAATAATATTAAATTTGAATGTTCATATTTGATATATTTAATCAAAAAATAAGAAATTTTCAAAAACAATAGCACCACAAAAAGTTGAAACTCAACATGGTAAATCCACATCATCTCATCAACAAAAATTTATTTTTCAAATTTAAAGCTTTAAAACTAAGGTATCTAAATAAAAATAAAAAACTTTTAGAAATAATAGCACAACAAAAAGTTGAAGCTTCATGCAATAGATGAGAAAGTTGATTATGACGATGTTGGTGGTGATGATGATGACTAAAAATTTTAGTTTTTTACGGTGTTACTGCTTCTTAAAATTTTTGATCTTTACTTAAATACCTCGTATTTGGAGCTTTAAAATTAAAGAATAAAGATTTGTTGATAAAATAATATAAATTTATCATGTTGCTTGAAGTTTCAATTTTTTGTGTTGGTACTACTTTCGAAATTTTTTATCTTATAATTAAATGTATCATATTTGAAGTTTCAAAATTAAAATTGTGCTGTTAAAGAGGGCTCAACCAATTTTTATCTTAACTTTTGAAATTGCTATATTTATAATCAAATTCTCCAACAATTATAAAAATATTTTGGTCATTTAGTTATAATAGTTGAGAAATATATCATGCATATTCTCCATAAAAAAGCAGCTTCTTTAGTATAGGGATTTAAAACTTTTCTAAAGATAAAAAAAATATAGATAATTATTGAAAAAAAAAAGTTATACATCATTTAGTTATTTTTCAGATTTCAAAAAATTATATGTAAAAAATTCTTTATTTATAAAAGATTCTAACATGAAGCAAAATATTCTAACATTTATAATTAAAGAGTTTAATAGAAAAAAGGACAATTGAGAAGAGCGCAAGGGGACAAAAAAAAAGGATAACTCCCCTTGAAAATTGCCAGCTTTGAAGGGGAAAAACAAGAGACGATTGGCTCTATCATCCCCTCAAAATGCTCAATCTTTATTTATTTATTTCTTGGAAACCATTAATTATATGAGACCATTTATCGGGTAGAAGACTGAAAAAAAAAAAAACCGGTTACACTCACAAATTCGTTCTAAGGGACTACTATATAAACAAGAGTTAAGCAACTTATATGTAATTCGTAAGAAGGCGAGAAATACAATATATTATTTCAAGATTTCAAGGACTTATGTAATTATTCCAAAAAAAATGCTAAATTTTTTAATCTTCATTACTGTGTAATAGTTACTCTTCCCTCGCGAATATTTCATGGCGGAAAGGAAGAAGAATCCCAAGCTCTCAAGCTTCTGCTGGAAGATGAAGTTGACTCAGCAAGCAGCTCCGCCCCTAAAAAACACCGGCATTTTCAAGCATTTGCCAGTTTTCAAATCTCCATCCGACGTCAATACCAAAGCAAAATCCTTTGAAATTTGCTGGCCTCCTCTCTTCTCTTTGTATATCTATGTATATATTTCGCCATCAAAATTTGCGACTCATCCTTCGTTCACCAACTCTTCTTAAGCAAACACGCGACCATGGCAATGAAACTCCAGCATAGAAGCTCACCTTTTGATCATGGAAACTCGCCCGTCATCATGCACCAAAAAGGCGTAGGCGTTGGCGGCGGGGGAGGTGAGCCCCTCGCCGACCTCACCGATCTAATGAACGACTGGTTCTTCGGGACCTGGAATCGGCCCCGTGACTTGGCAGGCGCGGTGAAGAAGAAGGGGGACGATGCCAATGATGGTGTGAAGAAAATGAGTGCGAGCAGACAGACGCAGCAGTGGCTGGAGGAGGCAAAGCGGGTGATTGCTAGCTCCCCCGCCAGGACAGGCTCGCCCTCCAAGTTTTCGGGGTCCCCGAGGTTTGCCGCCGGCCCAGCGAGGGAGCCCTCCTGCTTGGAACGCCGAGATCCGCTTTCACGGTCAGCAATAAGGTATGTGATGATGGCGCTAGCTCTTCTTCTTCTTCCTCTTCTTCTTCTGTATTACCATTGCAATATTCAGACAGCCCTGAATGGTGGTTGACGGTAAATGTGCTGCTTAGTCATGGAGCCAAAAACTGAAGGATAATAATAAACATAATTTTTTAAAATGAAAATTATCCCGACATAGCTTCAAAACTGTGTGTTCGAGCGATGCGAAGCACGTAAATAACATTCTCCAGATTCATAATTCTTTTACTTTTTATAAAATTCTACTTTTATGAATTTATTAAAATAGAGAAGATCGAAATTGTTTAAACACTTATTTAATATGGTGAATATTAAGTTGAATTTGAATTTAAAATAAATTTTAAAAAAGTCCCTCATAAAGTTTATGATGAATTTTATATTAAAAAAAGGTAACTTTATGTGCATTATACGTATTTCTCTAACAAATTATTAATAAATAAATTATTTATTTTTACTCTTGCTAGGAATTTTCTGAAATTTTTATGCTACTGCCGTTTTCTTCCTCTCGAAGGGAGTGCATTTTTTCAATGGAAGAAAAAAACGAGGGGTTGTTTGCACTTGTTAAAACTATACAGTGGAGTTTCTGCAAATGTCAGAACTGTAAGGGTGTTTTCGCAAAACTCTGTATTTTATTGCTGATAACCGCCGGCTGCAAACAGGCGGGGAGGGAAAGTTTTCAGTGGCGAGATCCTGAAGAGGCACCACTGCAACGCCTCCGACGACTTACTCTTCGACGACCACCACCAGCACTTCCTCCTCACCGCCGCCGCCGCCGACGATGATGCTCCGCCGTATTTCCTTCCCCCCAGACCCTCCTCTGTCGACCCCCGCCGCAAGTCCCGCTTCCAGGATGAGCCCCAGGCCCCGGCCGTCCCTCCCCACAGGGCGTTCCGGGCCGTCCCTTCCGCGGCCTCCGCTGACCTCGATGCCCGCAGGGATCTGCTCCTCTCGCCGCCGAGAAACTTGGTCGAGACGGCCCACTGCCGAACCATCTCATCGTCCACGTGCTCGCTGGATAAAATTTCCGGGAAGGGCTCCGCCTATCCCGGTGACCGCCGGAGATCCGTTTCGTCCAGACCTGAGTCTGCGGGTTGGCATCTAGACCAGGAGGTCCTTCAGATCAGCGACTTTCTCCGCCGGCAGAGGACGATGATGGATAGGATTTCTACCGGAAGACTGACCGCCAAGGCAAAGATCGTGCTCTCGGATTCCTCCGCCACGTGTTGCGACCCGATCCGAATCGATGAGATCTTTACTAGGGTTTTGATTTTTTGAAATTTGTGATGATGATCCTGTTGTTCCTCGTTGTTTCAATTGTAGGCACGGCGAGCTCGATGGTGGCTACCATTGGCTATGCTTGGCTTCTGGAGAACAGGGAGAAGAGGGACGGCGGGGCCGGAGTGGTGCTGCCGGTGATGAACATGAAGAGAGCGAGAATGCACAAGAATAGGCAAGCAGCGTGGCTGTTCCACTATTTCGGTATTGACGGCTCTTCCCTGCTTTTCTCCGATGAGGTCAGTCTTAATTAACTGCACCTGCAAAATTGAGTTTTGGCGAATGTTTTTTATTTTCTCTTCAATTTCAAATTCTAATAGTATGTGTACCTTACATTTTATGATATAAACACTTACGGATCCATGACAATTATATTCTCAAGTGTTTGGTCTGCTAATTTGTGTAAGCAATTTCAACGATATTGTTAACCATAAGTTTGGTCGTCAAGGACCTTTAACTTTTCTCTTATATGCGGATACACAACCTTCATTGCTTTGTTTCATATTTTCTTTTCTTCACACCGTGTTGTCAGGATATTTTGTTTTTCAAATATCATCTGAACAAATATAGTGGTTTTGAAATGCTTAGTTACAACATACTTGTGCAGTTTGGTAATTTTTTTTCTCTTAATTTGTTATCAGGTAGATTTGGAGGGTCTAATCATGGCCAGCCAATTATCTGTCGTTGTCACAGGACAAGATGTTATGAACACAAACAATGAGGTAATTGTATGATGATAAATGTTTTTCACTTGGCATATTCAAGCTTTGTAGCAAACATGGGATTGGCATCTTTCTCAACATGCTTCAAATTTCCAATATAGGTGGGCTCGCCTTGCACAATTCTCACAGATAATTACTGCGAAGATGCATATGATCTGCTTCAGACCCATAATCTGAAAATGTTCTTGGTATAGTTCCTGAATCTGGTTTTTAATTTTTGTTTAATTAGTTAGTCGTCATCTGGTTTGAGTTCTGCACAAGCTCTCTAAAATGTGGATGTTGACAGCTGGCAGGAATTCTGTTGGATACACATAACCTTGACAAATATGCTAAGTTCCACTCACATAGAGATGTAGAAGCCATACAATTGCTCTTGGTTGGCTCTGCTTCCAGTTTAAGACAAGAACTTTTTGAGTATTGTATGTCTCTGTTTTTTGATGAGTCAAATTTGATTGTGCAACATGAATTATATGTGAGAAATCCATAACTTATTGTCATATGATTCATAACAGTAATTCAAGATCATAGGGACAAATTGTTTCTTGAAGCTCTGAGGTGCAATTATGGAAATCCTCCAGGTGAGTATGAACTATACTTATGTAAAGTCTTCCGGTGATTATAATTTTTTTTTTCCTGAAATGAAAATCTGGCACCATAAACTTAATATGAGGACTTCATTGTTTTTGCTTATTAAATAATATCTCCACATAAAAACATCCATGCAACCATTTTCTGTTAAACAGGCATGTTCAAATGGAATACTATAGTTCAACTTTGAGATTTTGTGGTTACACAGATGTCCAGCATTTTTGTAATATATAATCATATTTTCAAAAGTGTGGTACATTTTTCTTGTTTGATTTGTGCTACACGAAAGAAAAAAAGAAAGTGCAGTGCACACATGACACAGTAAACACCTAGTTGATATTCCTAACCCAAAAGACTAAGTAAAAAATTTTTTAAGTTCCAGTAGTGTCATTTTCAACCATGCTTCAATTCAAGAATTATTACATATAATTCCATATTTGGTTTCTATTATACTATTTCACACTCAAACTTATGTAAATTTCATTTAGGAATAAATAAAAGCAGTTTATCGTATCTTTGACTATTATCTTTCATCATTAAGGTCAGGAAGCTAATGGTTGAGATTTTTTTTGAAAAGTTTTAGATAATGATGAAAATGGAAGTAGAGCTTTAATAAAGAAGTCTGCATCAAGTTCTCCGCAGGAAGGTAAAATAGTCAGCTTTGCTATTATTTCTTATATTTTCTATATGCTTCAAGTCTATAACTGAAAGGCCTTGCTCTGACTTGGGAAATATGGTCAACATCTACTTCGCAATAATCTTATCCATGTGCTTCATCATGTCTACCAGATTTAGCACAGTAGTAGTAAATGGCGTCATATGGTGTTAGGTAAAATCCTTGAGACTTGAGTTCACTCAGTGATCACAACTCAAAGATCAACTAGATGAAGGTATATGGTGATCTACCACATTTTGAGGAATCATCTTCAAAGTCAATGGAAAAGAAATTTAAATGAAATTAAATTAAACTGAAATTACATATCAATTGGCAATATTCATGTCAAAAAGTATTTCTGTGCTGGACTACATCAATTTAGGTGAAACCAACTCTGTTATGAGAAATTAGAACATGATCTTGCACAAACATGGTTTTTCTATTTAAATGCATTTAAATCCTTGTCCTGATAATTTTAAGAATCCCTTGTTCTTGGGATCTTTAGTGATACAGATGGCAATAATCCTTTCTGAGGAATATATGAATAGCTATCCGTTAGGGTTATTACCTTGTTGTTGACAAACTGTAATTCACACACACCTGTTACCCTAATAGTTTAATTTGGTCCAAAAGCAGCAGTTCTAAATCAAAATTGAATATGCATGTTTTTCTCATTAGTTCTGGGAGTACTACATGGTTAAATATAACAGACATGAATCTTACATAGGTGCACTAACTAATCTTCTGCCCAAGCAAACTGAAGCACATCCATGTCTTAGAGTGCCACCCTTATGTACTGACTAGAGTTCTTATATTGTCTATGGTGTGGATGGGGTGGCATCGGTGATGCAATGGCATAAAACTACAGTTTTAATTATTGATCCCTCTGTTCTTCAACAACCTATCTGACATTCAGAATAGCACTTGTGAATATTCTCAGTCAGAAGACCTTAATCTGATTTTCGTATTTTTCATCTTGATGAATTACTTCGTGTATGTTGATAATTTGTTTCGTATTTTTCTCCTTATACAGACTGATTAAATGTTGGATCTTGATTGATATAATAATTTCTGAATTTTCATTTGCAGGTAAGGAAACACAAATGCAAGTTCCTGCCCCTGTTCCATCTCCATCACCTGCACCAGCTGCAGTACAAACACCCGAAAGAGCTACATGCGAGAAGAACAAGTTTTATTTTGCAAAGTGGTTTGGTTTCAATTCAAGATGAACAAGATCTGCCTCATGTTGCTCATGTCCAAATATTAGAGTGACTTGGCATGTAGGTAATTTTGTTTTGTATCAGTGTATTCAATGTTATGTCATGAAGAAACTAATGAGGAATGTAATTGGTTGATATATACAATTATGAGCTCCCATGTAGCTTCTCATGGGCTATTTATTGATATGTGGCCACAGTATTTTTTTTCATTTTGTCTCTTTTTAAAGTCCGGACCTTGTTTGGTTCAGGATTGATGATAACCGAGAAGTTGAGTTATGTCATTCCTAAATAAAGAGGGTGTTTCCTCAACCGGGTCCAAGAAGCTGGTGGGATGACCGTTCAGTCACTTTGCTATGAGGTCTTATCAGCACTCTCGGGATTCGTGGGATCAGCTACATAGAAATTCTCCGTCTGTTGCTCGATCTCCTCTGCATTTTCTATGTCAAGTTTGGCAAGAAAGTCCACTCGAGCTTGGCCTATGATAGCTGGCCAAGCTTCAAAATGAAAGTCGTGTTGTACAGGTTCTATGGTCCATTCAATCATGGGCCTGATTTCTTGGGCATTTGCGAAGTTTCAAATAAATGGTTCCCAAGCACAAGCGCATGGATGGAGTGGGCTTGGAAGTAGGAGCACAACTGATGTGTGATTAAATTACAGCGTAAGCAAGGTTCTTCCTGATGGGTACCGAACTAGTTGATCCGGTGCTGCTTTCTCTATCCTTGGGGCTTGTTGAAACGGAGCTGTCATAGTTGCCACTCGCAATATATGAGAAGAGGACTTTGCCGGGATCCAACTTAACGAGCAATGGAGGGGAAACCAAATATTGCTTCAAAGCTTTGAAAGCTCATTCATATTCTTCATCCCAAACAAAAACCCTTCTCTTTTTCAGTACCTTGAAGAACAGTAAACTACGTTCCCCAGACTTTCAAAGGAACAAACTGAGCGCTGCCAGTTGTCTGAACAAGCATTGCACTTTCTTGACCATGCTTGAGGATTTCATGTCCAGCACAACCTTAATTTGTTTTGTGTTTGCTTCTATCGCCCTCTCATCTACTAGATACCTAAGGAATTTTTATGAGGCAACCCAAACATACTTCTCTAGATTCAACTTCATCCAATATTTTTGGAGGATACCAAATATTTCCTGTAATTTAGCCAAGTGATCTCAAGTGCATATACCCTTTACATGCCTCTATGTTTCTTCCAAATTGTGATTCAAATTATTGATTTACCATTTTTTTAATAGATCACTCTAGCATTCTTCAATTTGAAAGACAAAAAAGTCTCTTGCTCAGTGGTAAAAACAGCCTTCTCTCAAATTTGGTTGTAGCCTAAAAAGGCATCTCAAAAACTAAGGAGTTTATATCCAAATATATGTTTTACTAGTTGATAGATCATTAGAAGCAAAAAAATCTAATTATTCAAGTTTTTGAAGTTGACACATATTCTCCATTATTAGTTTTTTTTTTATCATTACAACTTTTGTCAACCAATGGTGATAGTTTATTTCTTTGATAAACCTTGCCTTACAGTAACCTCCATGCTTCATCTGTTATAGTTTTCTATCACTCAGATGCGAAGTGCCTTTATTTTTCTATTTCACTAGTTTTGCCCCTTCTACAATAGACAACTTATGTTATGAAACTCTTGGATTAATCCCTAGGAGATCATCTGATGACCGGGCAAATATATCCTGGTAGTGGTTTAAGAGCTCTCCGAGCTTGGATATAGTAGGATTTGGTATCGTCAAGCTGAGCTTTAGTATCTGTCCTCGTTCTTCATCTAACACGACATTCATTAATAGCTCCCCAACTTTTGGACAATAGCAAGGTTCAGTCTCTAGTTTTTATTTCCCTTTTGCTCAGGTACTTCTTCCCAATAGGTTGCGTAACACTATCATGCCATGGTTTAGTCGTCGCAAGTCTCCCCTATGCTAAACTTGGTAAGAATTTGCGTAGTTATCTTGTGTTGCCACTGTGACTTGTAGTTTGTTCAACGCGGGTCTTTCCAGGCTTTAATTCCTTGGTGGTGATTGTTGCCTTTGTTGTGGTGGAGGGGGTGGTTGTTCCATCTAACTCAAAGGTTGTTCATCACCATGGCTAATACAATTAAGCCATCCCAATCATTAACTTGGATTCTAGCTACGTTAATTGAAATATGCCAAGTACTTTGGGAGACTTTCCCCCTTGGTTTAGTGAATAGCCAATAGCTTTGATGAGCCCTGCAGTCTTGTGCCAAGTGACATAAATTGATTGATGAACTTATGCTTCAGGCCTTCGAAGTTGATTGCTAAACCTATGAAAAGGTTTGAAAACCAAGTTCTAGCAAGGCCCAGGAGTGTTATTTGGAAGGACTTGGACATTGTTGTGTTGGATGTCTCATTTAGGAGCATACTATTTTAGAACGAGTATTATGATCGAGTGGGTCATTCATACGTTTGTATATCTCTCGAAGTGGTTGCTACAACTTCCACCGTGGAGATTCGGTTAGAATGTGGGGAGGTAGGCAATTGAGCGTCTGTTTTAGCAGGCTTTGTTGACGATCTGTAGCTCGGATTCGCTACTCCACCATCCCATCAATCTTCTCTTTTACAGTCAAAGTCACCATTCAGCTTGAAGACGCGCACAGTTCAATAGTTGGCTCATGCCTTCTTGATAAGGGTTCATTGGGATGTGACGAACCGTTACCTTTGTATATCCTAACTTTTAATTGATTCCAAGGTTCAAAAAAGTCAGTCGCTTGCCCTCCAGTTAGACAAAAAATAAAAGCATTTTATAATTTTTATGACGTTCATACTCGTTTGGACTTTGTTCTTCTTCGTATCTGCAAAAAAAAAATATTTCCCGTACCATGTAGTGACTTTTATCATGTAGCGAGAGATGAAGTTGAACGTGACTCTCAGGTCTGAGCTGAGATCAGTTCACAAAAATTTTGCTGCTGCAAGGGGTTGATTTTGGGCACTGGAAGTTCGGTGACAAAGATTGGGTCGCATGCTGTAGTTCAAATGTTACTTCAATGGTTCGAAAGTCTGCGTGCAACTCTTCTGCTCGTCAGAGATGTTCTTTGCATCAGACGAATAAAATCCAATGGTCCCTCAATGCTTTGACCACAGGGGGTCAGATGTGGTTGCCAAGGTGGTTCACCCAATTCCTCCCCAAGGTGGTCCACTCATTTTCTCACGCAATCTATCAATTAATTATAAAATTCAAATCTAAATTCTATTTAGATACTCAAATCTAGCCTTAAGATTTTTTTTCCCTTTTTGTAATCTCAATTATTTTATCTATTAATGACACTTGATTTTGAATTGTTTTAAATTTTCCCTTTTTTTTCTCATTACGGAAGAGTCTTTGAGGATTCGGGCTTCTTCTGGTGCGCATTTGTAATCTACCCAAAAACAAAATCACAACTACCACCGTCTTCAACGCCCATAGAAAGATCTAGTCCGTCCATAATTCCTTGGAATCTGTTCTGTACAACCAGGAGAACTGACGGCAAAGATCTCGTCTCACCGTACCCATGTCCTCCCCCAGGAGTCACGGCCGCGTCCCTCTCGTCGTCGCCGTTTCCGTGGAAACACGGCACGATCTTCCCGCGATGCCGATCACGAGGAACAATTCCTGTTCCAATGCCAAAACATTCGCGGCGTACTTTCACCCCACCCCCTTGGAATGTCCCTTATTCGAAATCCATCATCTTTCCAGCGCATACGAGGCTGGCGAATCTAGAATTATCCAGATTGTGAGGGGGAAATGGAAAAATCTCCATCGTTCGATCCTTCCGCGAGCGAGCTCGGTAAAGTAGAAAAGAGCAGTCTTTTTCTCTTTTTATCCCATCTCCTTTCCGTTCCCCATAGAATCCGGTTGCGAGTCCAGAGAGGAATCCCCCGCCTACTTTTCCTCTTCTTCGTCGCCTTTTCCATCTATAAATTCACGGCCTCGGCGAATTCCCAAGGGTGGTCGAGCGAGAGGAGATTCGAGGACTGGGGGGTTCGGGAAGCCGGTGGTCCGAGATCTTCCGCTTCCTGACATTCAGGTAATGATTTTTTTTCATTTTTCTTCTTTTTGGTTTATTTATTCGCAGGAATCTGATTCGAATGGTTGGTTTTCTGATTTGATTGACGTTGCTGATATCTGATTTGCCCGTTTTGAGGTAATTTTTTTTTTTTTTGAGCTTGAATTTGTGCTCCACGCCGTGAAAATTTGTTTTTTTATTTGATTCGGAATCCCGCTCCCGTGATGTTTTTGCGTTTAACCTTTATTTTTGGAAAATTTTCGGGTTCCGTTTAGGAATGCGAGCATATGGCTTTGGATTAAGAGTTGATGCTAGACGTGTTTTAGCTTAGTAGGAAAGAAAATATCTTTGAAAAGGATTGAGATTTTTGAATACTGGCCGACCAAATTATGTGGGTAATGCAATGGTAATCCCTTGCCGCGAGGTAAAGACACTATAATAGTTTTTGGAAACAATACATAAATGGCATGGACACAGTGATATCCTAAGAAAAAGCTAAGGGTGAATTTCCCTTTCCTGATAAATAGTTGGCACCCAGCCCTGAACGCAGCTGGGAATATTATTTAGGAAAGATTGGTTGAGGGAAGTAGGAATTTCGTCAGATCCCACCAGCTTCCCAAACAAGTGAAGTGGTAACAGAATGTGATATCTTGTAGCCCTCTTGACCACAATACTTCTTTTCAGAACTCTTGTTGGTGTTAAGGTAATATATAGATTTCCCATATTGACATCTTATCCAGAAATAGCTTTGGACACCAATATTAAGTTCTGCTTGAAGTGATTATGAAGGCAAGTATTTATCTTGATATGAAAGGCAAATAATGGATGCAAATATTATTTGTAAGTGGAAAATAATCTTAGCTGCGTTGCATGCACTCAATTTTAACAATAAAAGAAGCTTTAATAATGCTAATTGAAACTACCATTTTTTTGGGGGGGTTTATAATGCAGTTTTGGCTGCATTAGTCCATGTCATACCTTTACTACATTTCTAGCATGTCTAGAGTCTCAACCTACTCAATCCGCACCACCTTCCTTAGTATGGCATCTGTTGTTTTGGTGGAAGATAAGGTCTATATCGTTATTGTGAACTGAAGGCTGGTGACACTGATAGTATCAATATTCCATTTTCTCATGAACATGCATTGTGTTGTCCTCTTTGTTTTCATAACTATAAGTGCTCCAGGTCCTGCCCTTTGTTTTTCCTGCATTGCTTGCTATGAAGGCTGAAGTTTGTTTTGGAGACAACTGGCAACTATGAACCTTCTGAAAAATGTGGAGCATCATTCAGTTGCAATATATTATCTTTCATTCTGATTCCAAAATTAAGAATCATGCGGAAACTTGGAGCTATTGGTCGCAGGTTCAATTTCGGATACCCTTGTTATATAAGCCAAATATTTTCTTTCTTTCTGTGCTGCTTCATCCCACAATACGAAGCTGAAGCAAATTTTATTTGCAGTGGATTGTTCAGAAAACCAAATGAAAGTATGCGTCTTATCACAACTACAATAATTGGAGTTGTCTTTGGCTTCTTGGTTGGCATTTCTTATCCTACTATTAGCATTACCAAGGTGTGTTAGTCTGTTTCTCTGGATTAGAATTTTGTTTCCTTTTAGATGACAGTTATGATTTAACAAGGATACTAATTCACAGTTTTCTGTCTGAATTGACAGCTTCACTTCCCTTCAAGCATTTTATCTTATATTGAAGACAAGAACTCAGGCATTACAACACAAGCATTGTTGAACCATGCGTGGACTTCTGCTAATATTCGTAGTGGAAATGATTCAAATTCAAATACTGATGATGTTTTAAAGGTAGTCAATGTTTGTAGTTTTTTCTCTTCAAATTTATTGAGTCCAAATCCCTTTGTAGTTGTGCTTTGTTTCTGATTTACTTATAGCCAAACCAGACGCATACATAATTGGACTGACTCTGTAACATGTTTGTAGTACTATGCAATAAGTATTCTTATTTTATTTTATTTTATTTTGAAATGCTTGATACAGATTTGCTATGTTTGGAGACAAAAAAAGTGGATAGAAAGCAGCGATCTGGAGATTGCAGTTTTTCTGAAAAACAAGCCAATAAACTCCAAAAAATAGTCTATATTGGAAAAAACAAAACTGAACTATACAAACATAGATTTGGGTATTTGTATCACTAAGAGTTTGAGTCCCTTGGACCATGCACAATTGTAGAGAGACAATCTGTGAAAAGTGAGGAAGAAGCGCTTCAGGAGCTATTGTAAGTAATGTACTTGGTTGCAGAAACCCTCAAGTGCCATTATTGTATCATTATGCTCTCTCATCATGTACAGATCAGGAGCTATTGTAGCCCTGATAAATTTCTCAATTCAAGAGCCATACTAATCTTTATGTATTGTGTTTCTTTCTACATCCAAAATTTGCTACTTATGTTAGTAGTGCACAAAAGAAGGTGAAAAAAAAAAATGAATCCTTGTTAAAACAATATGACTCATTGTGCACAAGAAATTGATACCATTCTCATTAAGTTGGATATGAAGGAAAATCTCTTTCCTAGTTATGAAAGAATAGAATGACATGCTTATTATGGACTAACAGATATTTTCGATATATAGATATATATGTGGCAAGCATATGGCTCAACTTAATAAATTTCAGATCACCTAGCCTATACTGGCTGACCATCCTCCCTGTGATACTTATTGAACAGCTCTATTTTGCATACTGTAAATTGTTCCTATCATTATAAATATACTATGGTAGATGATCTATTGTTCTGTTCAAATTTTCTTGTGTTAGGTAATATGATTAAACTTCATTTTTGTCTTATAACATGTATAAGGCACAGAAATGCTGTTCTATATATGTTGTTTCTAGTTTTCAGCACTGCATGTACTTGGCGGTTTAAGATGTGTTTGTCCAATGACATAGTTGGAAGTTGGTCGTGTAATTAAGATTTGTCATTTTGTCAGTTTTAAAAAAAGGATTTGTGACTTCTTTTGCAGATTTATGTTCCTAAAAATCCTCGAGGTGCAGAAAGGTTACCACCAGATATTGTTGTTTCGGAATCAGATTTTTATCTGCGAAGATTGTGGGGTCTTCCAAGTCAGGTATTATTTTTTTTTCTGGAATTCATAGTAGTTGATGCATTTCGTTTGCTCTTTTTTTGTGGACTTCATGGCTAGAGCTCCATTATTAAGAATATGCTAGCTGTGTTTTTATCAGCTAAGTTTTTGATACATTGACTCTTATCATCACTGGGCTTCTTATCCTTCCTGTTTGACATTATATACACATATTTTTGTTTGCCATCAAAAGAACATGGCGAGTTTTATGTTTCTAAAGTTTGCAGTTGAAAGCCTTGCTTTCATCTCTCTATTTAGTATGGCAGCCACAACATATAGTTAAAAGATTAGAGTTGAGAGTCTTGCTCTCATCTCTCTATTTAGTATGATAGCTGAAGCGCATATAATTCAAAGCTTATAGTTGAAAGTCTTTGTTTCATCTCTCTATTTAGTACAACAGTCACAACTCATATAAGCAGGCCATGGGCCACCTGATACTCATTCTTAAAGACGTCAATATTGGCATTGCAAGTCGATTAGGAAGGGTTTCAACTTGGTGCTTCTGTTGGCCTTTTCTTGATACTCAATGAAGGCATAACCTGTGCTCGTTTAACCAAATAGTTGAGAATATCCTCGATTTTAATTTGTTGAGTATAGATAGTACAGTTTATTTAGTATGCTTAATCTTATCAAAATTTTCCCTGCTAAGATTATGTTGATGATTGACATGCAGGACTTGGACATCAAACAGAAATATCTTGTGACATTCACAGTTGGATATGACCAGAAAAAAAATATAGATGCTGCAGTGAAAAAGGTTAGTCAGGTTCAGTCCTGATATCAGTTTTTGGAAACAAGACTAGCCTGACCTAATCAGTGTTTTGAGTCTAGGCTTCTTTTATTTGTTTGAAAGAATGATTCGTGAGTTCAAGTTGGATCCCAATAATCACTCATCACCAACATTTTTCAGAATTATTTTTTTCTTACAAAATTAATATTACTTATTTTACACCGTTATTAAATTAAATTATTATAAAAAATTGAATAATTTTTCGAACTTTAAATTATTATAGCGTTAATTTTGATAAAAAGATATTAGTTTACAAAAGTGGTTCATTAATCTTGATCATGATTCTATTCCTAATTCTGAACCAAATGGTGCCTTATTGCTCAAAAGTTGGGTTCTAATTATTGTGTATTTGGTTGGTGGATAACATGCTAAACTCAAGAAATAATACATTTCCTCAAGGAGAAAGGAAATAAAACTACTGGGTAGTGTTGAGAGAAGTGATAATTTTTTTTTTCAGATGGTTGTCTTCTACATTTATTAAAAATTGCTAAGAGACAACTTAAAGGAGTTTAAAATATCTTTTATGTCATTTTTCTGGAAAGGAACTAGGATATCTAAGTCCTGTACCATTAATCTCTATGATATAACCTTAATAAGAAGCGAGGTTTGAAGTACTATTCGTGCTATTTATACACGCAGATGTGCACACCCACGCACGCGCGCACACACACATAGATATATAGATAGATAGATATAAATATATATAAATATATATATATTGTAACTCCTGTACACTGTTTAATTTTTATGAATATTTTTTCTGCAGTTCTCAGAAAATTTTACAATTGTGCTATTTCATTATGATGGTCGGACTAGTGAATGGGATGAATTTGAGTGGTCAAAACGTGCTATTCATGTCAGTGCGAGGAAGCAAACCAAATGGTGAGACTTTGTTATTCATTTTTTTTTCTTATGATTGCCTTAACATTAGCCAATGATTCTGATAACATGGGTTCAAACTATTGTTTATGACTGTTGATTATGCTGTCATATTTAGGTGGTATGCCAAACGATTTCTGCATCCTGATATTGTGGCTGCATATGAGTACATATTTATCTGGGATGAAGATTTAGGAGTTGAACACTTCAACGCAGAGGAGTGAGTGTTCTTTTAACATTCTAGTATACTGTTGTGGGTAATACTCTATAAATCTCTACCTGCTATTTCCAGGTATATTAGGTTGGTGAAGAAGCATGGCTTGGAGATATCACAGCCTGGTTTAGAGCCAAACAGAGGGCTAACATGGCAAATGACAAAAAGGAGAGGTGACCGTGAAGTCCACAAGTGAGTCTTGTTACATTTCTTATTATCCATCTCTGCACAATTTTTCTTTAATTGCACTATAGTCCACCGGTACTTAATTGTGTTTTTCAAGTTACATTTTCATCATGGAAAAAAATAGAATTTCTTTTGTTGTGAGCTTATACTTTGTTTTTTGACAGAGAAACAGAAGAGCGACCAGGCTGGTGCACAGATCCTCATTTGCCACCTTGTGCTGCGTAAGAGATCTCTGCTGCTTTCTCACAAATATTTAATGTCTACATATTCATTATCCTTTGTAACCAGTATTGCTTCTATCATTATGTAGATTTGTTGAGATAATGGCACCTGTGTTTTCTCGAAATGCTTGGCGTTGTGTATGGCATATGATTCAGGTAGGTTGATAGTTTCCTCCAATCAATTCTGAACTTGTATTCTTGAGAACTAGGGGACTGTTGTATAGTTGGAATTCTGATACGAAAGATGTATTTAATATAACTGCAGAATGATTTGGTTCATGGCTGGGGTCTTGATTTTGCTCTTCGGAAATGTGTGGAGGTAATGTACTGTGCTAGAATTTACGACACTGACTGGTTAAAATTCCTAAAACAAATTATTAATGTAGTGGCCAAGTTGACAAGTGGATGATGCTTTCATTGGCGGTTGTCTTAATTATCTCTTTTCAAGTTGGCACTTTGTTCATTCTGCAGCTTTTTGGTTTTCATGACTTCTGATTAGACCATGTGTTTTCCTTTGATTACACAAAATAGCCGGCTCATGAGAAGATAGGAGTAGTTGATTCTCAGTGGATCATTCACCAAGTGGTTCCTTCACTCGGAAACCAGGTGAGGAAGGATATGCCGTGAACCTTCTGAGATTTGGAAAACCCTAGGTTTCTTTTCTCAGCTTCTTATTTTCCTGCTGCAGGGCCAGGCACAGAACGGCAAAGCACCATGGGAAGGGGTAGGTGGTGCAAATTTTTAGATGTAGCACCCATTGTCTCTACTTTTGTGGTTCTAATTTTGGTATTATTTTGCTATATCAGGTGAGGGAGAGGTGTAGAAAAGAGTGGGGGATGTTTCAGAGCCGGATGGCCGAAGCAGAGAAAGCATACTACAAACGAATTGGAATTACACCCCCGAACTCAACAACTATTTAGAAAGTTGTTTTCTTGCAATAAATTCGGTAGTTTTGATAGTGATACGAAACATGTAGCTTCACCATAGATCTAATTTTTTTTCCCAGTAGATAGTGATTATTTAGTTTCATGTATTCAACTCTGTTGATCATTAAGCTTTGGTTAATAAATATGGTGTGCAAAGCTCGTGGTGTTGTGTTAAGACTTTCAGCCGGCGCCTTTGTGCAAATTCTAGAGCTGAAGAAAAAACATACGTTGTTGCTTTTGACAGTAAGGGTGGGAACTACAGTATTTATGAAGAAGAGCTTTGTACATATGGAGTTTCATCTTATGTCTATTATTTTTCATTTACATCAGCCAAAAATGTGCACACACAATGTACTCGCTCAATGGACGATTGGACGCAACCAGTGTACTTAAGGGCCTAGCATTATCTGATTAGAAGCTTGGAAAGTCTGGCAAATCCTTAGCTTCTTATTTTGGCTATTTACCACGTGCGAATCTAGGGAAAAAATAGAAAATTAAATATTTGTATGTCAAGAAAATACATCACTAGTGTATTAATTCAACATTCCCAGATCCTCTTTGAATGCTTTGCTACTTTTATTGAATTCCATCACCACTTTAGTTTGGAATGCAACGCACAGGATTTAAAACCACAATTCAGATACCTTATATCATAACAGTTCCAGAAGTATCATCTCAAAATGGTCCTCCAAAAAATAGTTCAATTCCGTGGACAGAGGCATCAATTCATTGTAGGAAAATAAACCAACCAACAATTTTATTGATCAAATATAACTCATTAATATGTAGAGAAACCACGCATACACCACATTACATTACTTCATCTGAAAGACTAATATTTACAATATACAACACAATATGAGAGCTATATGCCCACAGGCCACAAGCCATCATAATAGCTAGGCACATATAAAACCTACAACACAATCTGGGTGGTGCACGACTGAGACATCCAGTGGTGTCAACACCATGAAAAATTCAAGTCACACACTGCTGCCTGCTCCCATGGAGAATGCGGCTGCTCATGGAGTAAAATACCAGCGCAAGCTGGCAACGATGATCAGCTTTGCAGGAGCAGTGCTGTTCCAACCAAGCCAAGCCACAAAGTGAAGGTAACCCAAAAAGCATGGTTTTTCTCCCAACCAGTAGGTGGACGCCAGACCATGAAATTGCCGAAGAAGTTCCTGCATGACGGAAGCTGGTTAGTTGTAGTTGTCTTTCTACTCCGGCCCCGATCCTTGTAACAGCATACCTTGCATTGCTACACATTATAACATTGTTACGAAATAACTCGAAAACAAGTAGAAGCAAACAAAAATGCTAGTTGATAAAAGGATATGCATTTGTAAATATGGAAATGATTGTGCTACAAGTATCAATATATAAGCAACTTTCTAAACAAGTTCAAAAATAGTTTGAACCACAGCATACAAAATTCATTTCCATGTCACAAAGATGAAAATGAATCAGGACACAGGGAAGTTTGTGCAATGAATAGAGAAAACAAGGGTGATATCCACAACTTATAAGTGACAAGACAGCAAATTCAGAAGCCAAAATAGAGTTGGGAAGCAATGGGATGGAGGGCCAGGGCACCAAGCTTCTAAAGCATCTTTTACCAAAGGAAGATGGAAGACCTACATAGTACGTAATATCATTTTGCTTCCATAAGATATACTGCCTAAAATTGATACCTGACAGGAAAGCATAGCGTGCCTAAGAATATTCAAGATATCTTCGAGAAGTTCAAGCAAGACAACACAGAACACAAAGTGTTGATTGCAGTGCACCACTTTGTAGCGTGCCTAAGAATATTCAAGATATCCTTCTAGCGCTGGACACAAGGTGGAGTTCCAGAATCCAAACCAACTGCTGAGTTGAGTGGACTTTTGGGGATTAACATTGCCTCTTCACAAGTAAAGTTCGATAGTTTTATAAGTTGTATGTCTCCTACATGGTATAACACTTAATGGGTGTGATATACATTCAAATTTAGCACAATGAAAGATAGTTCTAAACTTCTGGTGCAATTATGCGTGGAATGTGGGAAAAACTATATCCACTTATCATTTATATGGAGCAAATTGAAAATCAAGTTCCATAAACGGAAAACATTTGGACTTTAGCATGGTCAACTTAATAGTATTTTCTTTGTTGAATAACTCGAATTTAGTTCTAATTTATGTTTCCCTTCTGTTGGATTTTTCTACCAATTCTCATAAGGTGTTAATATAGCATATGATAAATATTATTTAGTTTTTGTGTCAAACATTTTCAGCTTATGAGATGATAATATTTATTACATCAATTTTAAACAAATAGTTCTTTTCATGCCCATAACCGAGGGATCTTAGGAAGAAATGGGTGTTAAAAGAGGGTGAGAGAGAGGGGTGGGGGAGTAGTAGGTAGGACTTATAAATGGGATTGGGAATGAAAGAGGGGCATTGAGAAAATTATCAATTCGATCAATTATGGAAAATTGAGGGAATTGGCTGAATTGATAATTTCGGTATTTGAATGTACTTTTTGAGTAAAAAAAAGGAATTATCAATTCAATTAATTCCGTGAATTCGTTCATTTGGAATGAAAATTGAAATTAACGAATTCCACCAATTCCCTCAATTTCGATATTTGGTTAGATTTGGAATTGGAGATATGATCACCCAATTCTTAATGGGTGAGATTACCCCCATTTTTTTAATATTTTCTATATTTAATTTTAAAATAAATATAAATATTAAATTAATAAATTAATTAGACATATTTTTGAGGTTTAAAAAATAAATAATATTAGAATTGCATATTTATAATATCTAACTTTTTTAAAAAAAGGATAATTGATTTAAACAGTATTCAATCAATAAAATATTTTTTTAGATAGAAGTAATTAATTTGTAGGTATCAAAATTTATAAGTATCAACATATAATATAAAATAGATGCATATACAACATATAATATATAGACTCACTTATAAAAACTAATTAAATGCCTTATGGCCCAAATCATAAAATTTGAATAAGAGGAAATTACAAATTTCTTTTAAGAACCCTTTCAAACCATTGTGCAAGGGAAGAAAAACATTACATTATAAAATTATCCAATCTTAATTCTGGAAAGTGATGTAAAAATTTACATTTCTCATAAATAAAGAACTAAATCACAATAAATATCATCAACCAACATATACCACCTTAATATTTCAGATTCGCAATCAGCAAATTTTATGTTTCAGCCGTTATTTCTGTCTCTCCTTACACAATTTAATTTACACAAAACACAATTGGAAATTTCTAGAAAGTAACTTGCATACACACAACTGACGAACATTGAACACAGAGCATAAGTTTGATTTATCTTCGCTCCTCTTTGATTTATTCTGAATGTTTTATTCTTCTTTGAAGACTGGACATTTTTCAGTTAGGCATAAGATTCTTCTCTCTCTTCCTCTTCAACATATGGTTGCTAAGTATCAACTTCCACCAATAAATAAAGCTAGAAAGTCAGAGAAAAATGGGAAAGATGAAATCTTTTTTGTTTTTGTTCAACTTACACTCAATCGGAACAATCCTATCTCAAGCATTCAAACGAAAGAAAAATCCATTTTGTATCAGCATAAAGTTTCCCATATTAATAAAATAAGTATAATTTAAGCAAAAGAAAAAGTTTTGAAGCATAAAACGCATCTAATAGCTCGATGAGTAACATAGAAATAAAAAAAGTCTGTGAAATCGAGGAGAAAAAGAAAAGGAGTACAGGGCATCGAACCAGGTCCTCGTTGATGATGTGGCAGTCGAACTCGTCGTCCCAACCGTCGTGGAGGCTCTTGGAGCGGACGAGGTCGCCGACGTTTACGTGGCGGAGAGCAGTGGCGTCAGCCAGGAGGGAGCTTGTCGTCGTCTTCCCCGTCCCATTCTTTTTGATTGCAGATCCTCACACCAACCTCGTGAATCTGACCTGCAACCCGACCCACGCCGCCTCTGGCTCCATGCTCGACAACTTCGTCCCGGCCATGGACAACCTCAGCACCCGCGTCAACCAGGCGGGCTTCGGCACCTCCCTCGTCGGCATCTTCCTCGACGGATGCTTCGGCCGCTACGACAACTCTTCCTTCTTCGACGATTTCTCCGGCACTGCCGATCACAACGTCTGCTCCAACGGGAAGAACAGCTCCAATCCAGGCAGGCTCGGGACGGAGACCAGCGCTCGAGACGGGGACGGGGACGGGGACGGGGACGGAGGCCGGCGCTCGGGACGGGGACGACCGGCGGTCGGGCTCGGGGACGGACCGGCGCTCGGGCTCGGGGACGACGGGCGTCGGGGCTCGGGTGACGGGAATACGGCCGAATTCGGCTGAATTCCGCTGCTATTTAAACAGGTGAGTTAGGGTTTCGGGCAGCGGTGGACCCACTGAATTTGGATCCGAAATTACAAATTTGTCTGGTCTGGTCGCGAATTTAAATCTAAAATTAGAAATTATCGGAATTCAGAATTCATCTGATTTCGAATTTTTAATTGATAATCAAACAGCCGAATTAATCAAATTAAATTTTTAATTTTTTTAATTCAACCAATTCGTCCAATTCCGACTGTTACCAAACAGGCCGGAATTGGATTTCTTTTCGTGCACTTATTTTTTTTTAACTCAGATCGTTATATCAAATTAGGGAAAAGTTTTTGATTTTTTTTTTTGAAATTCATTTATTTTGAGTCAAAGAAGAGTCTAGCAGCAGTCGATGTTTAGTTTGGTTATTGGTAGGAAAGCATTTTTTATTTTTTAAATTGATATAGTGGCGCTCCCGGCAGCACCATATCCATGCTTTTAGTCATCACTATCCATTTCCTTTTCCTTTTTTAAAAATAAAAAACTATTTTAAATTTTAAACTAAAACATATAGTTTTTTATTTTTTTAAATATACACCTTATAAAATAGATTTTAAATGTTGGCATGAAACTTAAATTTAAGAA
The DNA here is from genome assembly GCA_005019695.1 of Trichopus zeylanicus subsp. travancoricus. Lineage (NCBI taxonomy): Eukaryota > Viridiplantae > Streptophyta > Magnoliopsida > Dioscoreales > Dioscoreaceae > Trichopus > Trichopus zeylanicus. The sequence continues at coordinate 70,373 of RXID01016767.1, forward strand.
TATTAATTTAGCTCGTAACTCACAGCTAGAGTTCAATTTGAATTTAATTCGACCAATCAACTAAGCATTGACTGAACCTTGTTTGTTCTATTTCAGCTCAAAAATTTATTTATTTATTTAACTATTTTAAAAATATATTAATAACATTCAATATATAATATATATTTAATTATTTAACTATGACGTTATTGTTAATATAATTTTTTATATTTAAATATTATTCTATTATTATAATTTTTTAATATTCATATTTTTTAAATTACGTATATCATTAGCATTAATTATAAAATTTTTGAGTTTAATATTTTTGTTGTGAATTTATGAATTGTTTGAGCTCACGAGCTTGGTGACTCGAGCTCAATTTCCTGAGATCGAGTTGAGCTCGAGTTGGTTGTTTTGGGGGAATCGACCCATTTGAGTCCAATTACATTCCTTCTTTTCAGATAAGAAAAGTTTTTTACCAAATATTTTATTTTTAGGGTTGGTAATGGATCTAGCATGTATAAGCTTAAAGTGGATTAAGATTGGTTAAGACCTAGTAATTTTTATATTAAATTCATTTAAATTTCAGTCCGTTAAATTTAAATTAGACCTGTTAAGATCAATTAGATCGGTTAAGATTCATTAAAATCCGTTAGTATCTACATTCATTATTTTTAATGACATATTAAAATAATATCGAAAAATAAATTAATATATATCATTAGTAAAGTGGAGTTTACATAAATTTTCAACAGGCCTCCAATAATTTTTTAAAATAAATTTAAAGTCCAACAAGTCTTTCATTAAAATCCGTTAGGTATTTTGAATGCACTTTAAGAGTTTATAGCAAATTCGGTTTGTGAGTTCAACGGACTTTTGAGTCCGTTGACACCCATATTTATTATAACTACTAAATTTGTTAAAGTTCAAAATTATATCCTCGAGGAATCTGATCATATGAGTCCAACTACATTCCTTCTTTTCTAGATAAAAAAGGTTTTTCACCCAATACCTTGCCATTAGACTTGACAACGGATCTAATTCATATGGTCTTAAGGCGAGTTAAAATCAAATAAGATCTGCTAATTTTTACATTAAATCCATTTAAATCTTAACTCGTTAAATTTAAATTAAGCCCGTTAAGACTCATTAAGCTCATTAAAATATGCTAATATTTACCTTTATTATTTTTAATAATATATTAAAGTGATGTTTAAAAATAAATTAATATATTTTAGGGATAATTACGGGTGACCCCCGTAATTAGCCTTAATTACGGTAAACCCCCCGTAATTTCCGTAATTACCCCCACCCCCCTCAAATTCGCCCATATTTACCCACAGCCCCCTGATTGTTATTTAATCAAATTTTTGCCAAAAAATTCCGATTTTACCCCCGGTTATTTTACATATACCCCCCTAAAAACTTACTTTTTTATATTTAACCCCCCGGATTTTGCGTTTCTACAAATAACACCCCGAAAGAAATCAGATTTACAAAAAAGTCCTGAAAATTCGGATTTTTGCAAATAAACCCCCGGAAATTATTCCGATTTACAGAGAAGTCCCCGAAAATTCAGATTTTTGCAAATTACACCCCGAAAGAAATCAGATTTACAAACAAGTCCTCGAAATTAGAATTTTTGCAAATAAACCCCTGAAATTATTCTGATTTACAGAAAAGTCCCCGAAATTCGGATTTTTGCAAATAACACCCCGTCGCGCGGGCGGGGACGGGGGGAGGCCGGCAGGCGGCGGGAGCGGAGCCGGAGGCCGGTGGCTGGAGCGGAGCCGGAGGCCGGGGCGCCGGCGCGCCGAAACGCGGGCGCGGACGGCGACGGCCGAGGCCGTTCCGCCCCCGCGTGCCGGGGACGGAGGCCGAGGCCGGCGCGCCCGCGTGCCGGGGACGGACGGCCTTGGCCTTGGCCGTCCGCCCCGGCGTGCCAGCGCGCCGGCCTCCGCCTCCGTCCCTGGCACGCGGGGACGGAACGGCCTCGGCCTCCGCCTCCGCTCCCGCCGCCGGCTCACCGGCGCCCCGGCCTCCGCCTCCTTCCCCGGCACGCGGGCACGGGATTTTTGCAAATAACACCCCAAAATTATTCAAATTTACAGAAAAGTCCCCGAAATTTTGATTTTTGCAAATAACACCCCGAAATTATTCCGAATTACAAAAAAGTCCAGAACTTTCTTATAAAATCCTCTTCTTTCTGTAGCCCTAAACGTATCTGCGCCGCCGCCGCCGCCGCTCTGCTCTGCCGCTGCCGCCGTCGGTCCCTGCGCAGCTGCTGCGGTCGCTACCCCGCCGGCTCGCCGTCGCCGTCCGC